>SNQJ01S0011098.1:104125-114980 GCA_010110895.2 Picea sitchensis
TATATATATATAACTTTTTTCAAAATGATAAAACTAAAATCATTACATAACATACAATAATAATATAGAATAATATTTTTGAGAAAGAGTATTATGTATTATTTATACTTGTGTTATTTCGAGGAAGAATATTATGTATCATTTAGATTTGTGTTTTTTGATTGAAGGTTTTGATTTACTATTTACATTTCCTTATTAAGTTGGTGCATTGATTTATTTATTTCATTTTTGGATGAGTGAGTTGAAATTTTTTGGTTTGAGGCCGGGGCTTGTCATCCCTACTTAAATTGAGTGTTAAATTTTGAAGGAAACATTTTTCTTTCAAGATTGAAAATTGTTTCATTTTGCATAAGAGACCCCATAATTTATGTTGTTTGAGTTGTAGTTTAACATTTTATTTCATGAATTTTGGATGTAACATTGAAAATTAAAAACCTTTTGTAGTGAATGTGTTCCACGTGACTCCTAAGGACTTTGCAAATTTCTTGAAATTCTTGAGAATCCATCTAGTACCTTTGTGACCAATAACTTATGTTGGTCTAGATTGCTTCACATTTCCTATACTAGATTTATCACACCATGTTTCCTGGGTCTTGAGGAGATTTTTTTNTAAGGACTTTGCAAATTTCTTGAAATTCTTGAGAATCCATCTAGTACCTTTGTGACCAATAACTTATGTTGGTCTAGATTGCTTCACATTTCCTATACTAGATTTATCACACCATGTTTCCTGGGTCTTGAGGAGATTTTTTTGTCCCAAATTCAAGAAATGGGACCACTTTCATGTGCTTGGATTAACTTATTATAAGATCCCAAGAGGCACGAACTGAAAGGGTGAAATGAATCTAAAACCAATGGCAACTTGAAACTTCCTATTGTCTTATGTAATCATAAACCACCAGGGAGGACTTTCCCTTGATAACTTCCAATCAAACAAAAAAATCCCAAATACCAACTAGAAGGTGATGAAAACTTTTACTTGATGAGGAAGATTTCCATTCCCCTTGCATATTTCTAATGGAAATTCCATTATCCCACCACAAGACAGAGACATAACAAACCACTGGAGATAAGCATGTGAATTCAAGGCATGGAACATGTGAAGGAGGGACTCTCATCCCTTCTCATTACTATTCAAATGCTTGTTGAAAAGACCATAGTTGTGAGCCATGTGATGGTTTAAGTGGCCATGGTAGCTTGCCATGTGATGGTTTAATAACTATAAATGTGTCTTTGTACTAATAATTGATTAGGAGATGGATTGTGGATTTAATATGCCATTAACCATTCACTCCCCCTTTTTAAGAGTTCATCCAACACTTGCCCAATGATCTACTTCACAATTATTTTCTCATAGGACATGATAGTATTTGATATTGGTAAAGGAACTCGCCTCTTGTTTCCTTCATTCAATAATTAAGGCTAAGGATTTGTCTCTTAGATTTGAATTATAAACCAAGTAGTTTCTGATAGTATTGGAGTATCCTATCATAATCAACGATTGCACACCAACACTTTTAGCTATTTTAAGTCTTTTACACAATGCATATGCTTCGACTCTATTGTTGGATACATTACCAAGTCCCCAAGAGAAATGGACTTCCATTGTCCCTCCAAAGTACAAAATGACCCCTTCACCGGTCACCCCCAAAACTAATGATTCAATCAATTGAATTAAATCTTAAAACTTATAATATTAAAATAATAATATTATTATAATAATGCTAATTTAACATTTTGTAAAATTCCAACTGTAAGATCTTCTGCAGCCTATGAAACCTAGTTTGTCGTTGCAGTCCTCGTTTATCGCCGCCTCCCTGCCTACCTCTATGGCTTCTCCAGATCCAGATCCTTCATCATATTTCGAAGACGATGTTGTTGCTTTCAAGTCTTTAGTAGGATCCTTAGAAAATCCCCCAACTCGGCCTGTGCATTCCCAGTTTGTGAAGAAACTAAATCAAATTCTAGAAGTGGCCATTCCACGCGTCGCTGCTCGAAGAAAGGCTCTCTCTTTCGCCTCTAGAGCACTCGTAGTTCAATTCATGGGGTTATGGTTGTCTCATCATCAAACATATCTTTGGATTGAGTGAAACTGGAATCCTCTGATTCAAGGGCGCATGAATCACTTTTTCTGTGATAAGGGTTTCTATATTTTCTACTTTGAGTACAAAGAGGATATAGATCTCATCTTTAGGAATGGCCCTTACTTCTTCAACCCTAGAGGTTTATATTTAAACAAATGGACACTATACTTTGATCCAGATAAGGATATCCCCTTAGTTGTCCCATTCTAGGTGCGGCTTCCGCATTTACCCTTTCATTGTTGGGAGGATGAAGTTTTAAAAAGAATTGGGGATACATTAGGAAAATTCATTGATAGAGTCGAACCCAAGTCCAGTAAGTACTCTTGTGCAAGGACCTATGTGGAGGTCTATTTGGAAAAATGATTTCCAGAAGAAATAAAACTAAGGTTGGATGATTGGACTTACATTCAAAAGTTGGATTATGAGCAACTCCTGTTCAAATGCAAGAGTTGTCATGAATACGACCATTTTCCTAGAAATTGTCCGAATAAAAAACAATCTCAGGAAACAGATACTCCACAACAGGAAGAAGGATGGCAGCAAGTAAGGAAAAAATCCAATACTGGCAAAGGGGTTGGATCCACCCCTGGTTCTTCAGGGTCCACTCCCAAAGAGAGAATATATCATCAAAACCCTCCAGTAACTGAAATACCTCCTCCAAAGAAACATGTCCCCATCCCTTCCCCTATCATTCCCCCCTCCCCTTCCCAAAACTCTTTTGAAATTCTGGGTGATCCCTCTTCTAGGCAAGATCTGCTAGTTGGTCCAATGTTGGAACCTTTGGCCCATTATTCCTCTTCAACTCTTGAAATAATAACTGAAGATTAAGGAGAAAAGGAAAGTTTTCACAAAGTCAACCAAGACGAGGATCCTCAAGAAATAGGGTAAAATGCACCCCAGGAGTTCCCCCCTTCGAAAACACAGTCAAATCAAGAAATGGAAGAAGGGGAACTCCCATTGGAAAAACCTAGAAAGTTCGGGCACAGATCTAACAAAGAATTCAGAGAAGAGGCGACACCAAAGGAGAAGTCCCAAGGAAAACAACAATCCATAGAAAGATCAATGAACATCTCAAATCAAAGAGGAGAAAATAAAGGTTCATATCTCTCGGCCCTCGGCAACCAGGCCTCTTCCACTCCCTGCCAATGATTTTCTCTCTTGGAATTTCAGGGGCTTTGGTAAGAGATCCAAAGTTGGAGACCTAAAATATCTTATTGCTACAACCAAACCCTTTGTAATTCTCCTCTAGGAGGCAAAAATGGAGGAAATCAGTTGTGTTAGAAACAACAAAAAAAGTCTTCAAAAACTGCGGTGGACTGGATGTAAGCTCATAAGGCGCCTTCAGTGGAATTGCCACTCTTTGGGATGAATAGATCTGTAAACTTGAGGTAACAAAATCCACTCAACATTGGCTTCTGACAGTTCTTAAAAATAAATAATCTAGTAATCTAGGCTCAGTCATCAACATCTATATGCCTAATATCTATGTTGAAAAAAGTAATCTACTGGAACTCCTTATCTTCACTCAAAATTTCTATGGATATCACTTCATGAATAATTGGGGGTGACTTCAATACCCACCTTAACTCAGGAGAAAAAAAAGGAAGAAGTAAGTCAGAGACCCTTTCTCTGAAAACCTCTATGATCTCATTTCTTGGTTTACTTATAGCTTGGGGGGTCAAGGAATTAAATCATTCCCAATTTGCTGACGATACTCTCCTCCTGGGGGTGGCTACTACAATCATCGTCAAACAGTTTCAGAAAGTTCTAGACTCCTTTCTCTCTGCTTTTGGAGGTAAAATGAAAAATTCTAAATGTAAGATCTATGGTTGGAATGTTCAAGGACACATCAGAGATCACATCTCCAAAATATTTGTATTTCCCTTCATTATCACTTGGACTCATTTCAAATATCTAGGAATGCCTATTTTCCTAAATTCCTATGGTTCTTTTGTCTGGCAGAATGTCATTGACAAAATCCTCTCACGGATCCAAAGTTGGGGGGACGTTGGCTTAACCCAGCTGGAAAAATGGTGCTCCTAAAGTCTTTCCTCTCCTCTCTATCCATCTTTCAATGTTCCAGCCTGCTCGCCCCCAAAGGTATTCTCGAAAAAATTTCCAAAGCTCTTCAAATTTTCCTTTGGGCTGGGGGGGAAAACTAACACAAATAAATTCCATCTTCTCAAATGGAAACATGTTTTCCAACCTTTCAACAAAGGAGGTCTAGCCATTAGAGACCCAAGTCTAATGAACTCAACTTTGGGAGAAATTTTTTTCTGGCATCTTATCTCAGGGCCTCCATAATGGTGGAAAGATGATCGTGTTGATAAATATTTCAACACCCCAAGACTTCGTTGCTTGGATTCTTCCCCCCCAGCTTCCTGGATCCCCAATTTTGCGACTCCTGAAGCACTCCGCTCATCTTATCAAATCAAAACTCTCTTGATCCCTTGGAAACAAAACTCAGATAAATGTCTGGGTCGACTGTAACTTGGATCTAGAACCATTAGAAAGACAAGACTCTCTCTGCCCCCTGAAAGATTGGTGCTATTCCAAAGGTCTTCTCCTCCTTCAAGAATTCTGCATTTGGGCTCTTAATGGTGACTAGATCAACTGGAAACCTCTGGACACCCCTGCCCATCTTCACCCTTTGGTATCTCTTTTCTACAATATGTGTGGAGGTTGTGCTCCCCTTAATTCTCACAAAATTGACTCCCGCGGTTGGGGCCTCTTAAGCTACTCAGTTAAAGAGGGATACTCTTTCCTCCAATCTTCCTCTCAAGTTCCTCCAGTCTCCAGAATTTGGAAAGAGATTTGGTCAGGGCCTTCTCTTCCCAAAGTCAACATCTTCTGTTGGTTGATGGTTCATGGAAAAATTGTAACTGCGAAGAACTTGCAAAAACGTGGAATAATGGTTCCTTCACGTTGCCCACTCTTCCTTTCAGCCTCAAATTCCATCCATCACCTTTTCTTGGAATGTTCTTACTCTTCTCAACTTTGGAACCTTCTTTTCCTTCCCCTCTCCCCCTAAATATTTCTACTGGAGAACTGGAATGAAATGTTCATGTCTTGGAAATAGAGATATGCCGACAGCTTCAAAAATAAGAAACTCTTCTCCCTATTATGAAAACAAATCCCCAAATTTGTATGTTGGGAAATCTGGCTAGCAAGGAATCAGACCATTTTTTGCGAGAAGCTTCCCCCACGCAGTGCATATTTTCCAAATTTTTTGGCTTAATATCTGAAGTCTTCTCCTCCATATCAGTTCACCTTGATCCCCCAGGTTCCCTAGAACAAAGAGAAGAAGATTGGATTTCTAACATTTTGGGAACAAACTACCCAAGAAAGTTCCCTTCCCCAGTCAAGTCTACTAAGAGGAAAAAATGGAAATTACAGCTTAGGGACCATAAATTCCTCGACTGGAAATGACATAAAACTTCTACTATTCTCTTCTTCGATGGAGCTTCTATAGGTAACCTAGGGGTGGTATGTGCAGGGGGAGTCATTATAGATTCTGATGGACCAAATATTTTGGACTACTCTTGGGGGCTGGGGAATACCACTAATAACAAAGCATAAATCCTAGCAGTTTATATGGGGTTACGAATTGCACGATCCCATAATATTCATGAGTTAATTGTCCTTGGAGATTCTGAGCTAATCATTCAAGAACTTCTCGGCTCTAGCAAATCCACAAATCAAGCTCTTTTTGGTCTTCAATATCAGATAAGGGCCCTGAAATATCAATTCAATAAAATCCAATTCTTCCATATCCTCCGCTCCCAAAATCAAGAATCCGATCAACAAGGAACAAATCCTTCTTTCCATTAATCAAACCGAGTCCCATGTGTGGCTTCCTTAAGGACTACCAAAGATGACAATTTCCCCAAATTCACCTGGGTCCTAGTATTTGTAGCAACCCTGTCATCCTGAGACTTTCCCTTCCATCTCATCTCCTTCTCTCTGCCACCTTGTTTCTCCTTTTTGGTCCCCAACACTCACGTGTCCTGGACAACTGGTACTCCTTGACCTCTAATGCATGGATCTATCTTTGGCTTCATGGAACCTTGTCCCTCCCTCCCCTCTTTTCCCACATGCCTCACCACATCAGTTCTTCTCTTCTGCATGTATGCTGCGCAATAATTCAACACTCTTTGATGTCTTCCATCACTTATATGGCGTCATAGAAAGAGATATCCTCTAGGAACGAGTACTCTAGTCCATGGGAACTTCATTTCTCCAGTCTTCTCCCGCATGGAAGTGGTAATTCTTCAACTTTTATGTGGATTTGGAATCATTTGCATCCTTCATAAATGTATTTGCACTCTAGAAAAGAATTACATGCCTCCGAGTATCTTCTTCCCCTTCTCAACATTTGGAGGAGATCCAAAGCTCCTTTTTCCTACCCCTCATGTGCCCTAGAGGAGCTACCAGACCAAAATCAGGATTTGAGAGGTGCAATCGAAACCTGGAGGGAAAGAATGGGAACGCAACTCCAAGAACTTCAAGAGAACCAGGAGCTTCGACATCATAGTGAAAATCTCCATGTTCTAAGTATTTAATTTTTAAAATCTTATATAAAAATAAAATTTATATCATTTTATAAGTTATTAACTTTATTAAAGAATATTTTATTTATATGTTATAAAAAAAACTAATAAAAGATTGATATTATTTTAAAAGTTTAAAAACTATATAAATGTTATAGGAATTGGCATCTATTATGTTAAAAATGGAAATGAGAAGTAGATTCGGGTCCAGATAAAAGATGTTCATAATTATTTGTTTTCAGAAGCGGAAATGATCAAGTAGTCTAAGATATTACAAAAATGGTATGAGGGTCTGCAAAGTTTAGTGTCTATCATAATCAGAAAAAATACAAGATGAAATGAAAGAACTTCATACACCAGAAGCGTTGTTGCTCACATCGCTTCGAGGAGGTTGTGGCCAAGCCTGAGTGATGATGAATGGCTGGCAACAAGTGGGGCAGTGTCACTTGACAGACTCGCCTGGAAGAGAATAAAAGAGTTCATCCAACTTGCGACTGAGGATTTCCTGACGAAAGAGTTGATCCGCTATGTCCATGTGCATATCCGAGATGATTTGAAGTTGCTCTATTGAGAATTCACACAAGGGTGTCGCGTTAGGATGCACGAGCTCTTCTGGTGCGACCAAGGTGTCTTGGAAGGTGTCAGAGGGAGTTGCTTCTTCAATGGCCATGAGCTATACCTATTCAATAACAGGGAAACCCCAATGCTTTTCCGACGATTGGACTGAAGGACGACCACCCTCTAGAGATCAACTGATCGAAAAACTTGAAGTATTCACCGATGGTTCAATAGTGACATGGGGAAATTCCTCCTCAACTAGAACTGAACCCCAAGCTTCTTCTTCCTGATCATGAGTGATGGGAGGTAATTTAGTCGAGGACGAAGCAAGAGTAGAAGGCAAGTCAAGGGAAAGTTGGGCACGAAGAGGAGAGAGAGTAGGACAGTGACGATAATATAAATAACGATAGTAGTTCGGGTCACGCTTGGGTTTGCCACACTCCCTAAGGCATGGCTGCAAGGAGAATTCCTGAGAACCAGAGGGAGGGGAGCAAGCAAACCATGAGGCAATAAAACAGGAGCGAAGGAAAGGAAGGAGAATGACCATCGAAAAGGGCGAAGATAAGATACAGTAAGTAAACCATAAGCAAAAGCGCAGGGGTATTACCTATCCAATCCAGAGAAATCGCCATTAAACCTGAATTGACAACAATCATCTCCATGGTACCTGCGCAGATGAAATTCACCACCAGCTTGAGCCAAGTATTCATGAGCATGGAGCATTCTTGCAAACATATGATAAACATTCCATTGTAAATGTATTTATGATATCTCCATTTTTATTTAGGGCATTTGTATTCATGAATATCCATATGTATTTATCCATTAAAAGTATTTACTATTAAAAGTATTTACTATTAGTTGAATTTAATCCATGATTTTCATATGCATATTTTATTTATTCATTGAATTTGGTGATTTAGATTGAAATTATAATGTATTTTAGATTGAAATTATAATGGATTTATCCATTCAAAGTATTTGTCATAAATATTAGTTAAATTTAAAATTTAATTCATGATTTTCATATTCATATTTTATTTTTAGTTGAATTTGGTGATTTAGATTGAAATTATAATGTAGATCATAAATATTAGTTGAATTTAATCCATGATTTTCATATTCATATTTTATTTATTTGTTGGATTTAAATTGAAATTATAATGTATTTATCCATTCAAAGTATTTATCATAAATATTAGTTGAATTTAATCCATGATTTTCATATTCATATTTATATTTTATTGATTCGTTGAACTTGGTGATTTATATTGAAATTATAATGTAGAAAGAAAGATTCACTGAAGTTGGAAGATAGCAAAACTATAAATTAGCTTATATATCGGGATTCTACTTATGGACAAACATAAACTAATTAATATGAAAATCRAAAGATTTGAGTTGCTTCAAACACCATTGATAGCAAATGGTTTTATAAAGGAACATGCAAATTGATTGTTAAATATTTTTGTTAACATAAGGCATGAAGGGATAGACTCTCATGTAGGAAGGAGAAAGAATTCTACTGGGAGGCCAAAAAGAAAATAGTTATAAGTGATTATTTATCTTAGAGGAAATAGTTATAAGTGATTATTTATCTTAGAGGCCATTAGAAAGTAAGGAATTGTTAGACAACTATCATGTGGAAGATTATTATTTATACAAAATTGTTTGTAAAGTAGGAAGGATAACATGGAAGGAAGGTAAGGAGGGAAAATTAGGATCATGTAATTGTTTTCATTTTTGTTGAACACTTAGGACCATTAACACATTAAGTCAAGTGAAAAATATTCATAGAATAAGTTTATAGAGTAGGAAGGACAATGTGGGAGGAGGGTAGAAGAGTGGAAATTTAAAATCATGTCCACTCATGACTAAGTAAAAGTAAATTGTGTTCATTCTTGTTGAACACTTTGGATTATTAACATATCAAATCAAATGAAAAACATTAACATAATTTCATATAAAACATGATATAGAACATGATTAGATAACATGTGATTAACATCCAATATTTTTATTGAAGGATCATGATAATTGCTTGATACAAGTGAGGGGAATCATCCCCTATTTATAGAGATTGAAATACCATAAAATACTAAGAATATAGTGGTTGATTCATAACATATGGAAATTGAACTACATGAATATGAGATACAAAGTATTTCATTGGCCATTAAATTGATGTTAAAAATATTAAAATATTTTAATACTTATCATTAATGTTTATCTGAAAAAATGAAAATGTATGTGAATTCAATTTTGTGAATTTGATATTGCACATAACACTCTCCACTAATGACAACTTGGCATAAAATATGAATAGTGCCATAAATTCCTTTAATAACACTCTCCACTAATGACAACTTCGCATAAAATATGAATATGGCCATAAATCCCTTTAATAATGTATTTAATTACTCATGAATTTTATAAATATGCAACTTTGTAACAATGTAAAATATATTCAATAAAATAGATAAACCATATTATTTATTCTCTATATTTTTATGCGACACATTTTAAATCATTTCCAATTTTTTTTTCTAATATAAATTTATAAACATTTTAAATCATTTCCAAAAACAATTTATTCTTATAATGTTATATTCTCTAATATAAATTTATATTTTTATGCAATACATTTTAAATCATTTTCAAAAAAAAATCATTCCTATAATACATTTTAAATCATTTAAAAAAAAAATCATTCCTATAATGTTGTATTTTCTAATCTAAATTTATAAACATTTTAAATCATTTCCAAAAACAATTCATTCCTATAATGTTCTATTCTGTAATATAAATTTTTAATATCTTATATTAGTAATATTTATAAAGATTATTCTAAACATTTTAAATCATTTCCAAAAACAATTCATTCCTATAATGTTCTATTCTGTAATATAATTTTTTAATATCTTATATTAGTAATATTTATAAAGATTATTCTATTGTTGGATTACAATATTGTATTGGTAACATATAATATAAATTATTTTATTGTTGAATTACACTACACTATCTCCAATTTATTGATATGTATAATCAGTGATATGGATAAGTAAAAAGTTTGTTGCATACATGTATTTATTGTTTCAATATTGTATAATTTATAATATTTTATTGGTAATATTTTATAAAGATTATTCTATTGTTGAATTACACTATTGTATTGGTAATATATAATATAAATTATTTTATTGTTGAATTACACTACACTATATCCAATTTGTTGATATGTATAATCAGTCATATGGATAAGTAAAAAGTTTGTTGCAAACTACACATACATGTATTTATTGTTTTAATATTGCATAATTTATAATATCTTATTGGTAATATTTTATAAAAATTATGACTATCTCCAATTTGTTGATATGTATAATCAGTCATATGGATAAGTAAAAAATTTGTTGCAAACTACACATACATATATTTATTGTTTTAATATTGCATAATTTATAATATCTTATTGGTAATATTTTATAAAAAATATTCTATTGTTGAATTACACTATTGTATTGGTAATATATAATATAAATTATTTTATTGTTGAATTACACTACACTATCTCCAATTTGTTGATATGTATAATCAGTCATATGGATAAATAAAAAGTTTGTTGCAAACTATACATACATGTATTTATTGTTTCAATAT
>SNQJ01S0011098.1:116032-127078 GCA_010110895.2 Picea sitchensis
AATTATTAATCTAAGAGAATGTCTTCCCGATGTTGTCCAAACATCAACACTCCCTCTCAATGAGGGAGACATTCTGCATCATGCCAATATTTTCTCTGAAGTATACAAACTTCACCCTAGACTCATGACACTTATCTATTAGTCTTGGGAGATGTCTCTCTCCTACCTGAACCGAGGTGAAAATCCCCCTATGACTCTCTCTATGAGCTAACTGACTCTCTTTGAGATCATGCTCACTCTGGGTCCACATGTGATAGCACCTAGAATCTTGAGTATTTATCATTCCTTGTCAAATCACTATGACTAGGACAAAGACCACACTAGGGTCGTTCACCACAGGTACACCCCTGTGAGTAAATGTCAGCTCGATGTTAACTGACACATGGAAAGCACCTCAAGCACCTCGAGTCCATATTATTCATTGTCATGACCAATGAAGGACTATGACTGGGCCCATTTACCACAAGTACACATTTGTGATAAATGTATCATATCTCCCTTGGTCTGTAACCCAATCTAGGAGAAGGTTCACCCGATGCTGAAACATCAACACTCCCTCTTAGATAGGGAGGTATATTTCCATATTATTACACAACTATTGTCTAGTGGTACACAACCACTGCTAGTAGCACACAACTACTGTCTAGTGACACAGAATCATTGCCAGTGGTACACAACCATTGTAGTAGTACACAACTATTGTCTAGAGACACAATCTCCAGTAGTGGTACAAAACCACCGTAGTAGCAAAAGGTTTGTCACACATGGCACTCCCATGTGGATTTCTAGAGGCTACTCCCTCTAGAAACACTAGGGTCAACTCCCCATAGTGTGAGACATCAAGGTAAACTCCCTTGACATGTTCTCATGTGCTCTCTATTATCACATATAGTTGTCAAGGGAAACAGGTTTTCCAAGTTCGTGGTCTGCACAGGAAGCGTCTGAGCGCAGCATGCAGAGCAGCTCATTTCAGGCTTAAAATACAAACATGCGAGCTCAGTTTTGCGACGGTGGAGATCCCCTGTGAGGATCAGATTAGCGCCCCCCTGGGTATTCAGAGTTTCATAATTGCACGAAGTATAGTGCTGAAGTGCCTGAATTCCCGAAGGCCCGAAGTAAGTCTCAACCGTTCGATTCAAATGGACACGCGACGCTAGATCTAGAGCTTCGGAGGAAAGCAAAGGGGGGAAAAGCCCGAAGACCTGAAGTAGCTCTCGATCGTTGATCAATAAGGGAGCATAAGGGACATTGATCTGGTTGAAGGGGTCAAAGTCCCAAAGCAGGAGAAGAGTCGTTGATTGAAGCGAACGTGCATCAATAGATCGACAACTTCGGGTAAAAAACACAGAAGGTAAGCAAGATTTGATATTTGATTTTCGCAGAGCTCGGAGACTCGAAAAGTGTCTTAATCGTCGATCAATAGGAGTCACACGTTTCCAGATCCTTTTCTCTGGATAAAAGAAGCAGAAGCCAAAGGAGGTTTGAGGTTTGAAAAGTCTGAAGACCGAATCATGAAGCAGATCTCGACCGTCGATTCGAAAAAGGAAAATATGATCCATCGATATGAAGAACGCTAGAGATGGGCTGTTGATCAGGAAGCCTCATCTTAGACCATAAGATCGATGGTCACGCTCCATTTCCGGGTCAGAAGGTGCGCGGGTTTTAAAATTTTAAGGGAGGGCCATAATTGGAACCACTGTTTTGAGAAAGGGACATGTGGCGGTTCATGGTAAATTGCGGGGTGAAAAAGAGGTTTTCTTTCAAACCACCCTTGGTCGCGCCTGTAAACGTGAATTCACATAGAGTCATGGCCCTAGGTCACATTGAAGAAGGAGCCAGAGGAAGGGGAGCTACCCCCGAGCTCAGAAGAACCATATATGTGGCAACCATCAGTACAGACATGTGGCAACATTATAGCCTTGGAATGTGGCCACCCCCTGAGAATTAAGTCTCATTCAGTCTCAAAGGAAAAGAAGTAAATGAAGGGTAGGTTTGGTTATTGAAACCTCAAATCACCCCATAAATAGAAGGCATGGAAGGCCCGACCGTGGGGACTAAACCGTCAGCCCGTGGTACCCCTGTGGACAGATTTTCCTGCAGGCCTATGCCGATCTGAATTTGCGTTTGACAGGAGGATACATGCACAGTCTGACAGAAGACTTCTCAGATGCAAAGATTTGACTGAGAAGGCCAGATCACGCTCCTGAGGGTGGTGGAAAATTCAGAGTATAAATAGATAGTTTTAATATTTTTTTATGGTCATCAACTGGTTGAGCAGACCTCCCTATTTTGTAATGTTTTGATGCCAAAACTGTTCTCTGGTCATGTATCGTATTTGAGACTTTTAGATTAATAGAAGTCAACCTCTTTTCATCTCTTTGTAAAAAACTGTGCTAAAACACTCGGGCATGGAGGATCCAATCGAGGGTTGTTATGATGTTGTAATGTAGGTTTGATTGTAGTGGTATCGTGGGCAGTTTTAGTTAGCTTCCTTCTAATCTTTTCCCCTCTTACACTGAATGGCTCGGGCATGGAGGATCCAGTCGAGTTGTTGTGGCTGCATGGTGATGTAGGTTTGATCATTGTGTTGTTGTGACTGTGTTGTTTGGACATATTTCAATGTCTGAAGCTTGAGCTTAAGAGTGATCTTGAGTCTGAGTTTTTCTTCTCCAAGATGCTTGAATTCCGGATTCCCATAACAGTCTTGTCCACCTTTCTTACTAAGTCTTCCCTCTGCTCACACTTAAACTCAATTCACTGACTGAAGTTAGTTGTGTCCCTCACTTCCCTGTGCATTTCTTGTCCAGTTCTGTGTTGAACATCATTCATATATTGAGTTTTTTCCATTGAACTCCACTCATATAAAACCAACATCCACCAAAAACTCTGATGGGTACTGGGCTTATCCTACCCCTCAATTTGAGGGTGACTTCCAGTGCTAACAATATTGGCTTCGTTTCCAGGGAACGAATTGAAGACTTTTTCCAGGGATAGAATGACAACGAGCTTCTCATTTTGAAGGTCCATTAGACATCAGAACCATTGAAGATTGAAACTTGCACCTGGCGACTCCACAATCAAAGACTCCACTGGGGAGGATCCTGTTGACAAAAACATGAATATACCGAAGGAGAAGACCATGTATCGGTATGACCTTTATTCATGAAATCATGTTCTTGTTTATCAACTCATTTCTCTCTTTTCCTTCACATATAAAGAGGATTATCCTCTGCTTTGTCTATTCAGATGATAATAGAACTTCCTTTACTTATCCATCCTTGGAAGAAGAAAACATGCCCTCTTCTTGTGTTGTAGATACCGATCTCTTGTCTTCATCTCTACCTATTCATAAAAGTGAGATATGTATTGCATCTCCTCTTGAAATTGATCACCCTTGTAGCCTTGATGAGGTTGAAAATAATTCACGATCTTCTCAAATCTCATTACCCTCCGTTATTCCTGCTGAGCCTTGCCATCAACTTGTTAATCTTCATGATTAGCCCACTTATTTTCAAATTAAAATAAAAAAAAAGTTGTTTAAACCTTTAAGGCTACCACATGACCTTCATCCTTATCCTAGTTATTCCTTTGAGTATCTTCCTTGGTTTTCTGTAGAGGATCATATTACAACTAAGAGGCATTTGGAGGCCTTTGAGAGATTTGTCGATCAGTTTGAGATTGTTCATGATGATGTTTCCATGAGGCTGTTCTCACAATCCCTGTCTGGAGATGTTGTTGTGTGGTTTAGATGTCTGGAAGCTAGTTCTATTGGCTCCTGGACCAAGCTATTCCATGCATTTTTAAAGTGTTGGGCTGAGAACAAGTCCCTTGATCAATACTGGTTTGAGTTTAATTCCTTAAGGAGAGGGGAAGATGAAGCCTTAGCTGTCTTCAACAGGATGTTTTACAGTGTTTATCATAGTATGCCTATGGATATCAGACCCACAGAGACTGATCCCATGGTGTACTATGTCATGGATCAACATCTAGAGCTGGTCCTTCTCCTAAGAGAGAGGAAATATTCATCGTTAAGAAACTGTTTGAGGATGCCGAGGAAATCGAAGAGAACATTAGGGATAGCAAGGGGGTTCATATTCAAGCATATATTAAAGAGTTGCATGGGTAGAAGAAAGGATATTGTCAGTATGTTTCAGATTCCGAGCATGAAGATATTGAGTATGAATCAGATCTGGAACAACAGAAAGGAAGTAGCGAAAATAACAAAGAGCAGAGATTTTCCTTGGTTCCTATTTGTGATGATTATGAATCGTATCCTTGGGAGAGCCATGAAGGAGAAATGAAATAGCTAAATGTGCAGTTTACCTCTTGTCCCGAGCCTATAAATGAGAATATCCCTACCTTACATTTTGTTGACTTGGGGAGCAACAAGCCTGTGTATGACAGTTATGAATCAGATTCCGATATGGATATAAAATATTTCCAAGACCACACTATAGAGCGTTTTCCTTTATTTATTGAGGAAGTGCATTGGGTGGAAATCAACCTTCCTCGACCTGCAAAAGACACATAGCAACATGAAAAGGAGGAGATAAATGTGTAGTTTATATCTTGTCTAGAGCCCATGAACGAGAAAATATCACCTGGTATTGGTCGGCCTACATCAGTTCTCCCCCCACTTGTACACTCTAAGAGCATCAAACAACAGGTGAGCAACAATGAAGAACATGAGGTAATTTCTTACTAGTTGAGCTCCCCTGATTGTAAATTTTGTGACCCTGTGGGGTCATATATGGAGCTGTGTTTTCAAAAATCATTGGAGCCTACAAATGAGAAACCATCGCTTGGGATCATTTAGCCTGCATCAGCCATTAGCTCACCCATGCTTGCTAGAGACATTCAACCATGTGTGAGCAACTGTAAGACAGAGCATGTTTTATATCACCAGCCTAATGGATTTTGCCATTTTCTCTATGAACCTGTAAGGGAGTACATGGAGTTGCATTTCCTTCATGTCTTGGATCCGCTCAGCTTTATCCTGACTTCATCATTGGGAGGAGATATGAAAAGCGTAATCATTTTGCTGTCACAGTTGCATTATTTTTATTTGATCAGTGACAGAGTAAACAAGTTTGCAGCTAGGGAGTTGCTTGAATGGCTATGGTGGAAGTTTGCTTTCACCTAGCGCTTTGTAAAAATCAGTTAGTCTAGGATTGTACATAAATAAGCTCCTTTTGGAGCCCATGTGTTTGCTTTCTTTTTTTTAGTAGACCAGTGTACATATTTCCCTCTTTTCCTCAACGAAAGTTTTGAGCTAGACTCCATATCCCAACAACTAAGGCATTGGAACTGCGCATTCTTGGTAGCTCGCAGGGAGCATGGCTCCCCTGTGGACCCAAATGTTATCACATATAGTTTTCAAGGGAAGTAGGTCGTCCAAGTTCATGGTCTGCACATGAAGCGTTGGAGTGCAACATGCAGAGCGGCTCATTTCGGGCTTAAAATATAAACATGTGGGCTCAGTTTTGCGACGGTGGAGATCCCCTGTGAGGATCAGATTAGCAGCCCCCGGGTATTCAGAGTTTCATAATTGCATGAAGTATAGTGCCGAAGTGGCCAAATGCCTGAAGCAAGCCTCAACCATCTAATTCAAATGGACATGCGACAACAGATCTAGAGCTCCAGAGGAAATCAAAGGTGGGAAAATCTTGAAGACCCGAAGTAGCTCTCAATTGTTGATTGAGAAGGGAGAAGAAGGGACGTCGATCTGGTTGAAGGGGTCAAAGTCTCGAAGTAGGATCAAAGCCGTTGATTGAAGCGGACGCGCGTCATTAGATCGACAACTCTGGGTAAAAAACACAGAAGGTAAGCAAGATTTGATATTTGATTTTCCTATAGCCCGGAGACCTGAAAAGCGTCTCAACCGTTGATTAGTAGGAGCCATGCGTCACCATATTCTTCACTCTGGATAAAAGTAGTAGAAGACAAAGGAGGTTTGAGGTTTTAAAAGTCTGAAGCCTGAATCACGAAGCAGATATCGACCGTTGATTCGAAAAAGAAAAATCCGATCCATTGATTTGAAGAATGCCATAGCTGGGTCGTTGATCAGGAAGCCTCATCTCAGACCATAAGATCAATGGTGACACTCCATTGTGGGGTCGGAAGTTGCACAATTTTTAAAATTTTAAGGGTGGGCTGTAATTGGAACCATTGTTTTGAGTAAGGGACGTGTGGCGGTTCAAGGTAAATTGCGGGGGAAAAAGTGGTTTTATTTCAAACCACCCTTGGTCGCGCCTGTAAATACACATTCACGTAGAGTCACAGCCCTAGGTCACATTGAAGAAGGAGCCAGAGGAAGGGGAGATACCCTCGAGCCCAAAATAACTAAATATGTGGCAGCCATAAGTACGGACATGTGGCACCCTTATAACCTTGGCACGTGGACACCCCCTGAGCATTAAGTCTCGTTCAATCTCCAAGGAAAATAAGAAAATGAAGGGTAGGTTTGGTCATTGAAACCTCGACTCACCCCATAAACAGAAGGCATGGAAGGCCCGACCGTGGGGATTGAACCGTTAGCCCATGGTACCCCGTGGACAGATTTTCCTGCAAGACCATGCCGAGCCGAATTTGCGTCTGACATGAGGATACATGTACATTATGACATAAGACTTCTCAGACAAAAATATTTGACTGAGAAGGCTAGATAACGCTCTTGAGGGTGGTGGGAAGTTCAGAGTATAAATAGATAGTTTTAATATTTTGTTATGGTCGTCAATTGGTTGAGCAGAGCTCCCTATTTTGTAACGTTTTGATGCCATAACTGTTCTCTAGTCATGTATTGGATTTGAGACTTTCAGATTAATAGAAGTCAACCTCTTTTCATCTCTTTGTAAAAAAATGTGCTAAAACACTCGGGCATGGAGGATCCAGTCAAGGGTTGTTATGTTGTAATGTATATTTGATTGCAACGATATCGTGACTAGTTTTAGTCAGCTTCCTTGTGATCTTTTCCCCTCTTACACTGAATGGATCGGGCATGGAGGATCCAGTCGAGTTGTTATGTCTGCATGGTGATGTAGGTTTGATCATTGTGTTGTTGTGACTGTGTTGTTTGGATATATTTTAGTGTTTGAAGCTTGAGCTTAAGAGTGATCTTGAGTCTAAGTTTTTCTTCTCCAAGCTGCTTGAAGGCTGGATGCCCATAGCAGTCTTGTCCACCTTTCTTACTAAGTCTTCCCTCTACTCCCACTTAAACTCAATTCATTGACTGAATTTAGTTGTGGAATTCACTTCCCTGTGCATTTCTTGTCCAGTTATGTGTTGAACATCATTCATATATTGAGTTTTTTCTATTGACCTCCACTCATATAAAACCAACATCCACCAAAAACTCTGATGGGTACTGGGCTTATCCTCCCTCAATTTGAGGGTGACTTCCAGTGCTAATACTCTCCACAAGGGACGTTGGTCTATAAGACCAAACCCACTTATCCCTTCTTGGATAAGTGTTCTCACATATCAACTCAACTCAGTCATAGAGGAGTATGATATGGATAATTTTTGTCACACATGGCACTCCCATCTGGACTTCTATAGGTTACTCCCTCTAGAAACACTAGGTTCAACTCACTACAGTGTGTGACGTCAAGGTCAACTCCCTTGACATGTCCTCATGTGCTCTCCACAAGGGACATTGGGCTATAATCCCAAATCCACTTATCCCTTCTCGGATAAGTGTCCTCACAGATCAACTCAACTTAGTCATAGAGGAGTATGATCTGGAGAATGTCTCAGGAAGATGAAAACATCAACACTCCCTCTCAATGAGGGAGGCCTTCTCTACCACACCAAGTATGTCACATAAGTACTCAAACTTCATCTTGGTAAGGGGTTTGGAGAGAACATCAAAAAATTGCTCATCTATAGGAAGGTACTGCACCAATACTTCCTTCCTCTGCACCATGTCTCAGATGAAATCTTGCGAGAATCCTATGAAGGCTCACTGCGTCCATGACTCGTGTCACTGGCTTCGATATATTTTTCCTCTGCAGTACTGAGTGCTATAGAAGTTTGTTTCCATGAATATTGATTGATCTGGATTTGAAGAAATACCCTCTGGTGCCCTTTCTTTCAGTTGCACTCTCTACTTGGTTAGAACTATATATCTTTGTCGCCTCTCTTCATATCCTAAGACATATCAAATTGTACCACACTGGTACACTCCCTGCTGCAACTTAGTCTTCTCAAATCACGAGCTGGATTAGGGTGCTTACTGCAAAGTAGTATATAGCTCTTTTCTTGAGAGTAGGTCCTACACTCTCTCTACAACTACTCCCTCTGGTATTATGTAATTGTTCCCTTTGGGACTCTGTAATTGTTAAACACTGAGACTGAGAGTAGCTTCTTTACTCTGTCAACAACTTCCCTCCTCTAGGGCTTATCTCCGTGGAACTGGCTCCTCCACTCTCTTTCTGCAATTGTGATCCATATGGATTTCGGTGGCCTCCCACCTATTCCAACTGGTTCATTTTGGCAGTTTTCAGTTTGGCATTTTTCTCCTAGTTTTTAGGTCCCTGACTTCCGGGGCCGTTTTGAGGCCCTAAACAACGTTTTTAGGGCTCACCATAGTCAGACTATAAGCAAAGTTAGAGTCTAACAATAACACGTGTATTCCTTAGATGGAAATTTCCAACGAGCTATCGTGTTCCTAAAATGGAGATTGTATGAAAAAGTTAAGACCTCGGGAAGTTGATGTACTAGCTTACCCCAACGGGGCCCACATGACTTTTGGCACTTCATTTCCTAGGGCTAGGTTTTTGGATGTATAGGGTTTTAGTATTCATGCTTATTCTAAAAAGGACTTCAGAGCCTCATTGTAATAATATTCTTGCGAATGAGCGCAACTGTCACATCTCCTCTCAGAGATAAGCCGCCACCATTCTAGCAAGCTTGTTTTTCGCTGCATTTTTCAGTTTCAGCTTATTTCCTTGTTGAATAGAAAACCAATTTTACTGTATCTCTGTTATTTTGTGTTAAGCATCTTTTAATAATCTGTATTCATTTCATTATGCTCATAAAATCCAGATCAGTGGTATTAGAGCGGTCTTCTCCTTGGCATCTTAATGCATGTCCCCAATGAGGTTAGGGTACAAAGAATTGGGTCTCAATCTTGTTTCTCTTGAGGAAAAAATCTCTCGCACGCCCAAACGACCTCTCATGGAAGGAGAAAATAAAGATGACGGGACATAATATCCTTTCAAAATGTTGCTTGAGGAATCCCTCACACAACAAAGGAATGAGATGATGGATAATTTCACACAAATCCTTCGACGACTACCAACAAATGACACATCTTCCTTGAGTGGAGGCACCGCCAACTTCAAGTTACAAATCAAATTCGATATTCATATATTTGAAGGTCATATAGACAGAGATGTTGTAGAAAAGTGGTTGAATCTACTAGAATGGTATTTTTCTGTCCATAACTTTTTGAATAGATAAAATATTACTTTTGTGCTCCTCAAATCCATTCCCCATGTCAAAGATTGGTGGGAAAATTTCTGTGAGCAAAAGGAAACATAGGAACCCTCATTATTTACAGTTGTGACCACTTGGGAATCATTTAGGGATGATATTAAGGAACAATACTACCCTGTCGGAAGTTATAATGACTTGTATACAAAATGGACCACAATGCAGCAAGAAAGATACCAAACAGTGCCAGATTTCACAAATATCTTCCATACCCTGCGCACCAAGCTGGGTATCAAAGATTCAAAGCGACATATGGTGCACAAGTATTACGGTGCTTTTTATAGATACATCCATACCTAAATTGAATTTATGGACATCTCGTCCTTAGGCATGGCCTATCGATATGCCGTCAAAATTGAGCAAAAGCTCAACCAAAGACGCGAAAATTTGGGCCTGGGAACTCCTCACAGCAAAAGCCAAGAAAGGGTGGCCCAAACCTACATAAAAAAGGAAAGAGAAAAGATGGAAAGTATCAGGACAACCAGTCCAAATTGGAAGCAAATAAGGACACCCGAAAGACAAAGAAATATACCAGGAAGTGGTGTGACTTCCATAAGAGCCCTTGGCATAACACTATTGATTGTCGCTCAAAGCAGTCGCTGGTGGAGGAAGTAAAATACTTTGAATCAGATACGGGTTATGACTCTAAGTCAGAACCAGAAAGGGGAAGACAGATCATTGACGCGGAACCCAGTGCCACTGTTGCTACCACCAAGCTCCAGCATGGTGAACCAGACGAGCCAGAATAAGGCGAGGGCCTTTTCCATTCACATATGTGGGTAAAAG
Source organism: Picea sitchensis (assembly GCA_010110895.2). NCBI lineage: Eukaryota > Viridiplantae > Streptophyta > Pinopsida > Pinales > Pinaceae > Picea > Picea sitchensis. The sequence continues at coordinate 126,314 of SNQJ01S0011098.1, forward strand.
GCACCCCACTGCACTTCATCATGGATAGCGGTAGCCAAAAGAACCTCATCTCAACAGAGGTCGTCAAGTGTCTGACCCTTCCGAAAATTCCACACCTGCAACCCTACACCATTGGATGGCTCCGCCAAGGAAGCGATCTCTGCGTCAGCCAACAATGTCGATTGTCGTACAACATCAAGCCTTTCAAAGATGAGGTATTGTGTGATGTTTCTGCTCTCAAAGTTTGTAATGTTATTTTGGGCCAACCTTATTTATGGAAACATCATGTTGTATATGATTCTAAGCCTCATAGTGTTATTATTACTTTGAACATGAAATTGTATAGGATACCTGAGGCAATCCCTCCTAGTGCTATTTCCTTGATCTTTGCCAAGCAATGCAGGAAGGTCATCTCTCATATCGAGAAAATTTTTTTCTTCATGTTTCGCTCTTAGAGTAAGAGAAATATCACAGCCACATCCAGGGCCTCCACGACTGATCTCTCCATACACCACAAGAAAGTGTATAAGGTCATGTAAGAATACTCAGATATATTTTCCTCTCCTATCGGAGCACCTCTACACTACTAGGTCAAGAATCCCATCGATCTGACCCCAGGTGCATTGCTACCCAATGGGCTAGTCTACCACCGCTCTCTATTAGAAAAAAAGGATATCAAAAGGGAGATCAGATAATTTCCCCACAAGGGGCACATCCATCCCATCTCATTGCCTTGTGGGAGCCCAATCGTGCTAGTGCAGAAGAAAGACGGGACCTGGTGACTCT
>SNQJ01S0011098.1:137952-151764 GCA_010110895.2 Picea sitchensis
TTTTTTTTTGCAGGTTCATCACTGTGATCCCAGTGCCCAGTACATGAAAGGTTGGGGATCGTTTAAGAGAAAGAGATGATTGACCCTTTTTTATAGTTGCAGAAGACTGGGACATATTGCTAAGGAATGCCCTGGTACAAGTCCTATTTTTCTTTGCTATAAAGATGTTGGTCATGAGGTTTTGGATTGTCCTAAAATGATTGCTAAAGTTGAAAAGATGAATATGAGACAAGAAAACCATGAAGAAGGTCAAGAGACTAAGGATATGATAGAACAACCGAAAGAATCAGAGACTATATTATTGCAGATGAAACAAACCCTGAGTGATCACAGAGACATCAGTTTACCAGAGATCTTAAAAGAGAAGGAGTGCATCGAAATAAGAATACGAGACTTCGACATAGATTGTGTTCTGGATGAGGAAACACAGGTGAATATCATGATAGAAAATACTTGGAAAATTTTGGGAAAGCCTTCTATGATTCCTTCATTAGGAGGAATAGGATTGTTTAAAAGAAATATGATAACCCTATGTGGAATACTTACTCATGTACCTATGGAGAATCGACAGAAGAATAATTCGAGTTCGTTAAGTTTGTTGAGAACAACACTCCTTTTTTACTTTTTTTAGGAAGGACCTGGATTGAGAAAGATCAGATCCAAAGGAAAGAAGAAGAGGAAGCTATAGAACATAAAAAGCAAGAATTAAGGGATTTCATGACTAGGAGAATAACGTGCTTAATAGAAGAACATGAGGCCAAGTCGAAGCAACTAAGGTCAAAAGAACTAGCTGTCAAGGTTGAAATAACATAGGAAGGCTTAAAGAACCTGTCCATGCACGAGAGAAGAGCACCAACCCCTGAAGTAATAAGAGAAGAGGTATTCCACTTAAACCCCATGAACGACCCTCAACAATGCGATGTTACTATTCTAAGAGAAGATAAGAATAAAAAGGGAAAGAGGGATCCAACGACTTAGATCACAGGAAAGAAGGCCAGAAAGCTCAACAAAAAGAAAGAAAAGATAGAAAAATTGCATGAGGTTCTAGAGAAGACTTCGCAGAAAGAAGGCTTGCAAAAATTAAACCTCGTCGGAATCGCAGAACAACGCAAACTGACACTTCACCACGTCGAAGCAATATGAGCGTTGGAGGCATTCCGACCGTTAGAACGAAGCTCCAAAATGGCTGGAAACACAGTTATTGTCGGAAATATCGCCATTGGACCATTGGGAACGCGCCATAATGGATGGATTGAGGCATTCCTAACCATTGGAGGAATCCGTTATGCCTTTGTCTACTTAATCTGTCGAATATCTCACTGGGGACACTTTTGCAAATTGTGATTATCCAAGCCCACACAGAACTGATTTCTATCACATTGTGCTTTTTGAGACCTCACCACCCATTTTTCTTACCTTGAGCATCTATTCGCCTACCCAAGCAATTAACCACGAGTGTGTATGTCATGTGAACGTAGTGCAATAGAGAAGTCCATAGAGGAAATATTGATCAACCTTATGGCTGAGAAGGTCATGTCTGTAGCAGTATAGGACTCATTGACGAGAGGATTGCAAGCATCCCCCTCGACTGCATGATGATCGATTCGATTGGGACCATCTCGAACCGTGACGAAGAAGATAAGAAAGCACTGCGATGACCTGGTGAATGCGAAGCTCATCTCATCGGTCTTTCCTGACTACATCCCGCCTCTGGCTGGTGCGGTTAGTCGTGACAATGTTCCAAGATATTTAGAGTACACCCTCATCACTTCATACCTCCCGAAGGGGATACGCGCAGTGGGAACATAGCTAGGACTGATCCCTGACCTTAAGATCATTGACTTTAAGTGGGGGATAGGAAGAATTATGTGTTTCTCACATCGCATAAGTTCTTGACAAAGACAACAAGTAAGAAGCCGAAGATAGTCCCCCAACCATGGACTAAGGAGATCACGAGGTCCACCATTCTCAACGTTATGAAGATATCCCACTTTGAAAGACATCAGGAGGTTAACACATGCATTAAACTCCTCCTGTCGTGCTACCATGGAGGTTATCTATGGTTAGATAGGTGTGTGACTGTGGATCTAGCATTGATCCACATGATCACTGGATTAAGCATGCARGGACTGGACCCTCATAATTTCTACCYARRGAAGGTTGTAGATCGCGCCCTAGCRTAGTGAATTAAGGACACCTATGAYGATGTGGAGAAGGAGAATTGGGGCTACAAGGTAGCCTCCATCCAATATGGGGCAATGCGCCTAGCTTTCCAGTTGTTCGCTGGTAAGCTCGTCAAGAAGAACAAACCAACGCAAGTCACGAGGTTCGTCATCCACCTCGCAGGAAAGTGCATTGAAGGGATGCAGATGAATTGGGTGAGCTAACTCGTCAACCAGTTGGAGTAGGATTGTCGCGAAGCGTAGGACCATGGATACGAGTTTCACTTCAGCTGGTTGTTGATTCTCATTTCCTTTGTCGCTTAAGAGATGCCAGAGGGAGTGACCTTCCCTGAAGTTGAGTCGTCCGAACCATTGGATGCAAGGTTCACTACCCTGTGGAATTCAAATGATATGGTGAAGTAGTGGCAGTCGAACGTTGTCTTCCACAATTACTACTTATAGGTCATGCGAGCCATTGAGTCATTCCCTCGAATGACTTTGAATACCTTGCATACTTATAGGCCAATAGCGAATTTCCACATAGACAGACACTTCACTTACATTGCTGCGTGAAAAGATGAAAGCAAGGAGGAGATGCAGGAGTATTAAAATGTAATCGATGAAGACATGGAGGAGATAACAAAGGAATGGTCGGCTGAATTCCTTGTACCAGTCGAGAAGACAAATATCTCCAATCCTAATATCATCGGAAGTCCTGTGGTCACCTGCGAAGAATATGATGGACCAAGCAGTGCCAAGGAGAAGAAGAAGAAGAAGGAAGAGGTACAGGAAATAAACAATGCATAAGAGGAAACTGCATCTGATTCACCTGGAGGATGAGGAAATGATGAAGTAAACCAGGAAGAGGAAGCGGAATAAGACAAGCAGGAAAAGGGAGAAGTGACACCACCTAAGGATCCCCTTATGGAGGCCAATACATAAAAGAAAAGAGAGGTTTCTCCGAAGAAACCTTCAGCGTGGAAGAAGTCATGAGACAATAATCCCCAGTCGCAGACTATGCTCACAGTGGATGACATTGATCTCATCATCGCAGATGTAGTAGACACTTCAGAGGATATTTTGCAACGAAACGAAGCCAAGCAAGAAATAATGTATGACAGGATCGAGGCAGAGCTGAAAGGGGTACAACAAGCCCTCTATTTGATTCGTGCAGTGTCGACTCCGCCGTCATCATTAGAACGTGCATAAAAGGGGGATGAGCCCACCCAATTGCGAAGGATAGAAGATTCTACAGAGGCTCACGTTTGATGAGTACAGGAAGAAAAGGCGCAGGCCATAAAGGCCTTGAATCAAGAAAAGAAGGAAACCCTAGAGAAACTTCAAGTTGCGAAGCAAGATAAATATGACCTCTGAGCGAAGTTTGAAGAGGATAGAGAGCAGATCCAGAGAGAAAAAGACCAGTTGTTCCCAGAGAAGACTACGGTCAAGGAGGCAGTGGCTAGAGAACTTTGCTCTGTGTCAGGCTTGGCCCAAATGGAAGAGGATACAACTGAGAGCCAAGTGGGAAAGGTCACTGAAGCCATTCAACAACTTTAAGTGAGAGTAACAGAGCTAGAAGTGAAAGCAGAGCCGAGCACTCCACAAGAAGTGAGATATCAGAGGTAAGAAAATGCCAGGAGTGTAGTAGAAAGAATTAGGGCATTGGCTACAGAATGCAAGCAGCTCAGTAACCAAAATGGAAAAACCTATGAGCGCCTTGTAGAAGCATAGTTGAAGCTTCTTACCGTAGTGGAGAAGATGAAAATTTCGTATGAGAAATGCACAGTTCAAAAACAGGTCAATACCATTCAGAGTAGAGTCATGGAAGTGACCCAACGACTCCAAATGGTGCAAGATGAAGCCTGCACCCTCTTTGAAGAGATGGAGGGACAAGGTGCACAGCTGGAACAAGTGGTCACCATGGTGGAATAATGCTTGGAAGGGACTGTCACCGATAAAATCATTTAGGAGTTCGCCGAGAAGGAGGCTCTGGAAAAGTAGAAAGTTAAGACAGCGCGAGCCAAGATCGAGGCTCAGAGTGACTCGGGATGAGTCATAGATGAGTGTTGGGGGCCTGTTGGCCCTTAACTAGGTCATGAGGAAACGCTGGTCATGATTGACCACTTTTGGGACTTCAACAGGTTGGTCGAAGACAGAGTGCCAAAGCGAAGCGGAGATCATGGGATCTCACCCCCTTTTGCAGGATTTTTGGGTTTTAGGGTTTATGTAACGAGTATGGGATGTCATCCCATGGGTCTTACCCATTTTTAGGCCCCTTTTGTAATGTATAAATAAGTATCTAAGTGAGGTAAGAAAGAGACCTCGTAATTACTTGTCATTGATCGTCTTAGTGCATGGCTAGTTGGATTTCTGCACGAACATGTTAAGGTATGTAGAGCTAAGTGCAAGTGTTTTGTAAGTTATTTGTGCACAGACTGTGTGGAGGCTCTGTTTTGGACCTAACTTGGGAAGGAGGATCTAGGAAGGTGTGCACAAATCTCCTGTCCTATGTGGAGTTGGCGTTGTGGCTTGGTGCATGTAAGAGGATTGGAAGAAACTAATAAGTAGAGAAGAAGATGGGTGGACGTGGATACACATTGGGGTGAACCACGTATATCCTGTGTCGATGTTATTTGTGCTATGGTGTTCATGTTTTTTATGTACTTAATTGTTTAATCTAGATGTATGAAAGATCCAGTTGATTCTTAGTGCTTTATGATGTAAATGAATGTTAGATCTACTTTAATGCTATGTGCTGAATGATTAGATATGCTTGGATATTGGTTATCACTATGCTGATATGTAATTAGGGTTTTAACCCGCGATGTGAATAAAGGAGTTAAATACTAATGAATAGTATTGGCTAAGTGCTCTATTAAGCATTGTGATCACAAATCTATGTCCCAGCTAGGTTGCAGACACCTTAGTTCTGCAACCCCCCTGCCTCTACCTCAGGTGAGACTTCATCTTCTTCGCAGGTGTTTCCGAAAGGGCCGGTAGTTAGGGTTTTTTTGGTGCACTATTAAAGTGTTGAACCCTGGGTCTTCCCCTGTGCCAACAAATGGTTCTGTTAGCGGGACTTGAAACTGTGATTGTTGGGAACTGAAGAAAAGAGAAAGCTTTGTGCATATATCTGTTGATGTAGTATTCTACTTGACTTGTGAAGCTCTGTGCTGAGAAGGGAATCAGATCTAAAGAAAAGAGGTAAGATCTTAAATATTTGTGCTCTGGTAAAGGTAAGATAAGTGGAAATTTTTATTTCAAAAGAATGGATCTAGGTATGTTTGATAGATTTTGTCCTAGTCTGAAAACTAGGGCACAACTAGAAGAGAGAAGATTTGATATGAATAAATCTGATAGAAATAATGAAATATATGTTATTCCTATGCATAGAAATAATTTTTGGACTAACAAGTGGATGCATGATCCTAGAAAGATTTTTTTGCAGGTTCATCACTGTGATCCCAGTGCACATTACAGGAAAGGTTGGGGATCGTTTAAGAGAAAGAGAGGATTGGCCCTTTGTTATAGTTGCAGAAGACTAGGACATCTTGCTAAGTAATGCCTTGGTATAGGTCCTATTTGTCTTTTTTGTAAAGTTGTTGGTCATGAGGTTTTGGATTGTCCTATAATGATTTTAAATTTGAAACGATGAATATGATACAAGAAAACCATGAAGAAGGTCAAGAGACTAAGGATATGCTAGAACACCAGAAAAAATCAGAGACTATATTATTGCAGATGAAAGAAACCCTGAGTGATCACAGAGGCATCAGTTTATCAGAGATCTTAAAAGAGGAGTGCATAGAAATAAGAATAGGAGACTTCGACATAGACTTTGTTCTAGATGAGGAAACACATGTGAATATCATGACATAAAATACTTGGTAAATTTTGAGAAAGCCTGTTATGATTCCTTCATTGGGAGGAATATGATTGTTTTAAAGAAAGATGATAACCCTATGTGGAAGACTTACTCATGTACCTATGGTTTCTCATGGAGCATCGACAGAAGAAGAATTCGAGGTTGTTAAGTTTGTTGAGAACAACACTCCTTTTGCACTTTTGTTAGGAAGGACCCAGATTGAGAAAGATCAGATCCGAAGGAAAGAAGAAGAGGAAGCTATAGAACAAAAAAATAAAGAATTAAGGGATTTCATAGCTAGGAGAATAGCATGCTTAATAGAAGAAAAAGAGGCCAAGTCGAAGAAACTAAGGGCTAGAGAAATAGCTGTCGAAGTTGAAAGAACGAATGAAGGCTTAAAGAACTTGTCCATGCATGAGATAAGAGCATCAATCCCTGAAGTACTATAAGAGAAGAGGTATTCCACTTAAACCCTGTGAACGACCCTCAACAATGCGTAGTTACTATGCTAAGAGCAGATAAGAATAAAAATGTAAAGAGGGATCCAGTGACTCAGATCACAGGAAAGAAGACCAGAAAGATCAACAAAAATAAATCAAAGCTAGAAAAATTGCAGGAGCTTCCAGAAAAGACTTCACAGAAAGAAGGCTTGCAGAACAACCCAAACCAAACAAGGACAACCCAAGGTCATCCATGACTGAACAACCCCAACCACACTCACTGATATTCATATCTTCTTGGGCCTCACCAATTTCTATCGCAGGTTCATGTTGGGATTCTCTCATATCGCATGGGTCCTCAACTAAGTAACCAGGGGTGGCGGTCAGGAAAAATTTGTGTGGGGAATGTCCCAACAACAAGACTTTGATGACTTGAAGCAACATTTTTTCTCATCCCTAGTAATTTCATTAATGGACCTACAACATCCCTTTGAGATCTAGATATATGCTTCAGAATATGTTGTGGGCGTTGTTCTCACTCAACACGACCACCCCATGGATTATCATAGTGAGACACTATCAGACACTATCAGATGTTGTCCGTAAGTACCCCAATTATGATAAAGAAATGTACTCCATTGTACAAGCCTGCCGCCAGTGGAGACATTACATTCTTGGGAAGGAAACAATCATCCACACTGATCACAAGCCACTACAACTCATGCAGACCCAATGAAAATTTCATAATGACCTCCATTAGAAGTGGTCCACATACTTACAACTGTTCCACCTGAACATCAAGTATAAAACAAGAAGTACCAACTGAGTTTTTGATTTCCTCAGCTGACCTCCAGTCATAGAACTCACCATGGTGCTAGATTCTTGCAGCCACAAGATCTCTGGATGGCCCCACCTCTATGAGACACACCCTAACTTCTCCACCACCTTGCAAATGTTGGGCGAAAACTCAGTGGTGTCTTCGGGCCATATATGTGTTCCATCAAGTGAGCGCACGAAGATGATTTTGGAAGCTCACTATAGTCGGGTGGTAGGACACTTTGGCATCGAAAACACAGTGGCAGTGTTGCATAAACATTTCTACTGGCCAAAAATTCAATAGGATGTCGACACGTATATCAGGTCCTGCATCGCTTGCGCTATTGCCAAACCGACCACTAAGAAAAAGTGCCTGTACACCCCTCTGCCTACTCCTAACAGGCTGTGGGAATCCCTCTCAATGGACTACATGTCGGGCCTCCTGTCCACTAAGAGGGGAAATGACTGTGTTTTTGTGGTGGTTGATCATTTTTCCAAGATGGTGATTATGGCCGCCTATAATAAGAACATCACTAAAAAGGCCACTTCCAATCTCTTCTTTGAATGAGTATGGGTGCATTTTGGGATCCCACAAACCATTATCTAGGATTGGGATAGTCAGTTCCTCAACACATTTTGGTGGAGCCTCTAGTCACTGTTGGATACCAAGATCACCAAATCCATTGCCTTCCACCCCCAGACAGATGGCCAAACTGAGTTCATCAATCAGATGATCATACATATCCCGCACATGTATAATTCCAAGCACCCCCGCACATGGGATGAGAGTCTCCCCGATGTCGAACATATCTTCAATTGAGCCCTACATAGCTCAACTGACTACATCCCCTTTCAGGTGGGATTGCGATTCCAACCATTGGGCCCCATGGATGTTGCATTACCCCTGGTGACCACCTTGACCGAATCATCTCCCGATCCACCAGAAGATGAAAAAGCCACCCAGTTCATTGAGAAGATCCAACACATCCACCAACAGGTTCAGGATAATTTACAGAAGTCCAATTCCAAGTACAAGTAGCAACATGATCAACACCGGGTGCCACATAAGTTTCAGGTGGGCAACAAAGTTTGGTTGCACTTGCAGAAAGAATTCCTTGTAGGGCCCCATCGGAAGCTTCACTCACTTTGTTATGGGACATACACCATCACCAAGGCTGTGGGTGACAATGATTTTGAGCTCAACATTCCCCCTTTCCTTAGCCTGCACCCAGTCTTCAATGTGGCTCTCCTTCGACCATATTTCCCACCATTATTGGACACCTCAGAGATAGCAGAGAAGTTGACACCAACAAAGATCAACCCTGACTACATGCAACATCAATCCAATGATCATATTGTGGACACCCACTTCAAGGGCACTCAACAACAAATGATCCATCTTTATTGAGTTGTTAAAGCAGGGTAGCTCCTGCACCAAGGCAAGTGGCTCACTTAGGGCCAAATTCAACAGAAATTTCCTCATCTGCTGGGGGAACTCAATGCAATGGATACCATTGCTTCCTAGGGGGGGAGGATTGATCCATATGTATTTTGGTGGCCTCACACCTATTCCAATTGGTTCATTTGGCATTTTTCCAGTTTGGTATTTTTTTCCTAGTTTTTAGGTCCCTGACTTCCGAGGTTGTTTTGAGGCCCTAAACAACGTTTTTAGGGCTCTCCATAGTTAAATTGTATACGGATTTAGAGTTCAAATACAACATGTGTAGTCCTTGGATAGACCTTTCCAATGGGCTATCGTGTGCCTAAAACAAATATCGTATGAAAAAGTTACAACCCCGATAAGTTGATGTACTAGCTTACCCCAACGAGGCCCACATGACTTTTGGCGCTTTATCTCCTAGGGTTAGGTTTTTGGATGTCTAGGGTTTTTGCATTCATGCTTCTTGTAACTCATTCGGATCCTCATTTTAATCATATTCTTGCAAATGAGCGCAACCGTCACATCTCTTCTTAGAGATAAGCCACCACCATTCCAACAATCTTGTTTTCCGTTGCATTTGATAGTTTCAACTTATTTCCTTATTGAATAGGAAACCAATTTTATTGTATCTTTGTTATTCTATGTAAAGCATATTTTAATAATCTGTATTCATTTTGTTCTGCTCATACAATTTGGATCAAATTTCTTCCTCTGCAACTTCTCTATCTCGAACCGAGAGTCGCTCAATAACTTCTCCCTCTAGAGTTGAAGGTGAGTCCTCCTCTATCTTTGCTCACCTCAATCTGTCTCTGACCAGGGATGTATATCTGGTATGCCTTCGAAAACTCACTATAACCCAAAAATGTACCCTTTGTTCCTAAAGGGTCTAGCTTGGTCCTTTTCTCCTTGGGTACATGAATGTATACTATACACCCAAATATATTGAAGTGTCCAAACTCGGGCTTCACTCATGAATTGTGTCCATACTAGACATCTCATGGTTCACCCGTGGAACACATTTCTAAAACATATATAGGTTCCCTCATGGAACCATTGTCTAAGACATATTGAGGTTCCCTCATGGAGCCAATGTCTCACAAGACATATCGAGGTTTCCTCATGAAACCAATGTCTTGGTTCCTTTATCCGATCGTTTGAGTATGAAGTCCACATTCCCCCCTACTAGTCTACATAGGACCCTCCGAGAAGAATGTATCATGATGTTGCCTCAAACATCACTAGGACACATCGAGATTTCCTCATGGAACCAATGTCCCCCAAGACATATTGAGGTTTCCTCATGAAACCAATGTCTTTGTTCCTTCATCTGACTATCTAAAGCACGACAACATGAAGTCCACATTCCCCCCTACTAGTCCACACAGGACCCTCCGAGAAGAATGTCTCACGTTGTTTCCTCAAACATATCTAGGACACATCAAGGTTCCCTCATGGAACCAATGTGCCTCAAGACATATCGAGGTTTCCTTGTGAAGCCAATGTCTTGAGTGTTCCATATATAGAGAACATATGGTGACCATCCATGAAAGGATTCGTCCCTTGGATAATCAATAACTATTTATTATTATCCTTTACTTATTATATATATTATTTAATAATAAATAATTATATTATTAATTATTAATCTAAGAGAATGTCTTCCTGATGTTGTCCAAACATCAACATATAGTTCATTATCATAATGTTATAATGCATTATAGGATTGTGAATGATTTTTTTTTTTAATATTGTGATTTAATTTCTTTAATTTGACCAATCTCTCATAGATTGAAGATCTATGAACTTATGCTTAATCATTGTATCAAAACACATATTATTTTTAGGTGTGTCCACTTCCCCATTTATGAACTTATGCTTAATCATTGTATCAAAACACATATTTGTTTTAGGTGTGTCCACTTTCTCATTTGTCATTTTTAGGTGTTTGAACCAAATTTACCAAGTCTATTATAGTTGAATGCTAGTGTAGACCATATCTAAGTACCGTAATCGTGTGGTTGATCTAACTTCTACCAAAATTTTAAAACACAAAATGATTTAAAATTTGGAAAATATAACATCAACTATATCACCTCTACTACATGTGTTGCAAGAACCATGTACTTGGTGATTGATAAACCTATTTATAAACATTTTTGAGAAATATATAATCACTTCACAAATTTGTTCATAAAAATGATGCTCAAATCTATGCCTGAAACATTTCATTGGCATAGATCATTCATGTGTGGTAGAAACAAATCCTTCAAAGTTTAAATATCAATCATAACATTCCATGTTTGAAGGGAAGCATATAACCCTGAAATGTCCTCGACCACAAAGACTTGGTGATAATACCATATTGTTGGCGCATGCCAATTTTGGGAAAAAACCGAAGAAGTTTTGAAGGAATTAAAGCAATGCCGAAAAATAGGAGAGCCCGTCGGAATTAGAAGAAAAGTAGCGTTGAAAAAAGAGGAAAAAGAAGCGTCGAGAAAAGAAGTCACAAAGTCGACAAACTGCTGCAGAGTAGTTGAAAAGTGGACAAGAGTCGACTTGGAGAAATGATTGGATCGAGGACCAGCCGAGATTAAGTAAAGAAGAAAGTGGAAAAACCTAATCTGCTTAGGGTAAGGGTTTTTGTAAGTGATTTGTCCCAGTTTTGTATAAGTAAAATCTATTAGGACCATGAGGAGGTTAGCCAATGTTGTTTACATATGTATTGTTGAGATTGTAATAGTTTTGTTTTTTTGGATTGAGTAGAGGGTCTTGTTGAGAGATCATGTGATCTATGGAGGTCGAATGTAATGGTGGAAGAATTGTATAGTGCGCAACACTAGCTTTTGCAAGAATATGAATAAAGAGCCCAAGCGACAAATATTTGTGGACGCAGCCCCAGGGGGGGTGAACCACAATATATATGTGTTTTATGTGATTGTATTCAGTGTTTATGATTTCATTTACCTTGATAAGTTTTTATGATGAATATGTTGCTTGATAAAGGAATGAACACTGCACAGTAGGAATAAGCTAATATAACATGCATAATAACACTAAGTAAAGGAATGTTATAGTTAGTAAACATATATGAATCATATGATACAGTATATGAATAGTTGTTATGGAATACATGTGCTTATAATGGTTAATGAAGTCTGTTGGTCATATATTGTGTCACTGGTAAGAGCTAGAGGTAGCATGATATAGGGGTATTCGAGGGTTAGCAGTTGAGAGGACCTAATGCCTATGAGAGAGAGACACATCCCATCCCAAGGTTGTAGACATATGAGTCCTGCAACCACCCATAGAATCCATCTCGGGTGAGACTGCGCACTGCACTCTGTGCACTGTGTTGCCTTCTGGTATCCAAAAGGGCCGATGGTAGAAGGGTTTGTTGGGTATATTGTAGTTAGAAGTTGGGTCAACCCATAGTAAGCCAACAATGGTTTTGTTGCTGGTTGGAACTCAGAAGAATAGATCGGGAGGGATGTGTCACGTGGTATAGTGTGAGGGCTTAAGAAAGGGAAGGTCTGGCTATGGTACATTCCCTATAGAAATTCAAACATTATTTATTGGGTCAAAATTTTAAGATGTTTACAAATCATTTTGCATTGAAGTACCTATTTAACAAGCTAGTGCTGGGGGGAAGGGTATGTAGATGGTTGTTATTGTTTTAGGAATATGATTTTGAAATCATAGTAAAAACAGGGAATTTGAATGCAAGACTAGATCATCTATCAAGAATTACTAATGGAGAGGAGCCAAGGAACTTGGAGGAGAATTTTCTTGATGCTAACTTATTTTCTTTTTAGATTGCTGATGATTATTTTGCTGACGTTGTTGGATTTTTGAGCACAGGAATGGTTCCCAAGGAATTTACTGTCACACAAAAAAATCAGTTGGTAGTGCATGCTGCAGACTATTAGCTTGATTGCAGGTAATTTATACAAGCTAGGGGCAGATGGAATTCTAAGAAGATGTGTGATGGAGCATGAACACTCCATGGTGCTAGCAAAATCACATGAAGGGATAGTTGGAGGGCACTATGTAGGAAAGCCTAAAGTACAGAAGGTGTTGCATGTAGGATTATGGTGGCCTAAAGTACATAAGGACACAAAGGAATACTGTCAGACCTATGATGTCTGTTAGAGGGTGGGGAAACCATCCAAGAGGGATGAAATGCCACTTATGCCCCAAGTAAATTTATAGGTCTTTGATAAATGGGATGTGGATTTCATTGGACCCATGAATCCACCATCAAGGAGATCCGGAGCCAGATACACCATCACTGCGACATAATACTTAACTAGGTGGGAAGAAGCAGCCCCAGTAAAGAATTGCAGTGCAAAAACTGCAACACAGTTTCTCTTTGAGAACATAGTGACTAGATTTGGATGTCCTGGAATTTTTTTGAGCGATCAGGGAACTCATTTTATTAACAGTACAATCAGAGTTATGAAAAAATAATTTGAGATACATCATCAGAAGAACATACCTTACGATCCCTAGGAAAATGGTACAGTAGAAGATTTTAACAAGATTCTAGAAAATGCATTGACAAAGATTTGCAATGTGAAAAGGGATGATTGGGATTTGAAAGTATCAACAATATTATGGGCTTACATAACTACATGCAAGAAACTTACAGGACAAACACCATTTATACTGGTGTATAGGTAGGAAGCAGTGGTTCCATTGGATTATTTAATACCTAGTCTATGCATTGCAACAATCACCAACATGACAGAAGAAGGTGTTGCCCAGGAAATATTGGATCACTTGATGGAGCTAGAAGAAGGTAGAATTTTAGCAGGATTTAACTAGGAGGTACAAAAAGAAAAGGACAAATATTGGCATGATAGACACATAAAAAATAAAATCTTTACAGAATGAGATCTAGTTCTCCTCCATGACATAAGATATCTACAACACCCTAAGAAGTTTAAGATGCATTGGTTAGGGCCTTATCAGGTAGAGGCTATCAAAAATGGATGTGTTGTGCAATTGAAAGATCTTGCAGGGAAGAATCTCAGAGGATTAGTGAATCGAGGTCGACTGAAACTGTATCAAGATAGTGGACCTAACAAC
>SNQJ01S0011098.1:159364-181259 GCA_010110895.2 Picea sitchensis
AGTATTTGCGAGTTGGTCTTAAAGGGACGAATCCAAGCAAGGCCAAGTGGATTGAGGTTGGAAGGGTTAGGGAACTATACCCTCATATTCACATAGACTGAGATAGTCTTTTGGAGTTCCAAAAGCTTCCCAATGGGGAGGTGTGATCAGGGGATCAAATTTTGCTCAATTTTCAAATTGCTCGGAATGTGACGAAAAGAGTGCCATTGCGTCCGTCTCGTCTTCCTGATTCCGACGGTATATTTACTTTGTCAAATGGACATCGTATGAAAAATATATCGCGATATGTTCGCCAAGATAAACAGGCAAAAGTTTGATGCTGACTGTACCTGTCCGTACAGTCCGTACGGTCTGACATGGCAGGGCCGTATAGACCATACGGTGGTGATGTGGCAGATGCTGATTGGTCAATTGTTGGCGAGTTGGGTGTTGACACGTGTCCTGTACCTGGAAAATGTTGTGAGGACACGTGGCCCAATCCGGAGGTGCCACATGTCACTCATTCTTTGGTTCATATGGTTGTGCAAAACTTATATGGGAGTCCGTGGGGTTCGACCCCGGGACCTCCCCCATAGCATAGAGCCTTCGCATAAATGCCCTACCATTGGGCCATCGAATGGTTCTTGTTTTATATATGGTTGCAATATGTTTTAACATTGTTTATTGTATTGAACGAAGGGGGGTCGGGCCGGGGCCTAGCCCTGACCCGTGGATTTACCATATGACATATGACCATTGTAAAGACCAAATCACATGCGAATTGTAATTGCATACCATATATACCATATGTTATATTGTATTAAACATATGCGCGCGGGGTTTGGAACCATAACCAACGGTTAAATGCGCGGGGTTATAACCCGTGGTTTTGTTATATGATCGATGGATTAAAACGCACAGGAGTTATACGGTTTTGAAACGGGAATAACGACTTAACCACTCATTTTCCTAGTGCGCGGTCATATGCGCCATACGCCCAGGTGCCGAGGCGGTTAGGGGTTGGCGCGCCCTTAATCGTCCTACGGTTTGCACCGTTGGCGCGGTTGCGCCCGGTGCTGGGTTTTTGCGCTTAAAAGAGCATGTGAGCCAGGTTCATTGAAGGAGGGTGCGAATTGTAGAACCAAAGACAACAAGCTTGAAGAGGGAGACTTCTAGGAGGCCTAACTTCTTCATTTTTCGACCGATTGAGGTGCCGAAAGAGCCCAGACAGGGGTTTTGGGATACTAGGAATCCATTGGAGCAGTCGGTTTGTCAGTTTGAGCATTGTAAGACATGTTTTTGAGCACTTTTTGAGAAGTTAATAATAATGATCCATTGGAAGCTGGACCAGGAGATGTAGCCCATAAGAGGGGTGAAATCCTTTATCAATTGTTGTGCTTATGTGTTTATGTTCAATGTTTATGCTACTGTCTATGTGTAATTTGCATAAGTAATCCTTAATTTATGTGTTGCAAACTGATCCATTTTATTTAAACACATGACATTTCACTTGCAATAATTATTCAAGTTTTTCAAGTCTTCTTCAATTTTAGATCAGATGCCAAAAATCCTCGAGGGAGTGAAGGACGATGATGAAATGGTGGGAGGATTAGATACCATCAAATATTTCGATCATGACGTACCAGACGCAATCAAATTCTCAGATTTGGCGCCAAAAAATTATTTGGAGATCAAGGGAGAAGGCCCATCAGGAACACCACTGTTGGATCTTGTGTAGTGGATCTTATGGCTCTACAACACGAGAATAATGAATTTACTAGATATACCACACTTCAGGTGCGGTAAACACATCAATGATTGTGTGAAGCAACTCCTAGAAAGGGTGCATGGAGGAATTCTATGGATGGATAGGCTAGTGAATATCAATGTTGATTTGATTGCAGTAATTACAGGGCTACCCATGGATGGGGAGAAGCCAGATCAATACTTAGAGGACAAAACGAAAGAAAAAATCCATCTCCAATGAAATCAAGGCAAAGTATGGTGCGAAGAGAGGTAACAAAGGAATCAAGATCAACGACATCAATGATCCTGCAACGATATTTGCGACAAGGTTGTTAAGTTTCAAATTAATGAGAAAGTGCATAAAGGAGGAAGTACCAGTGGGAGTGGTAGCAGCTGCAGTGCAATGCACGAAGGGGAGCTCGATGAGATGGGCCCCTCATCTACTTACCTCATTCTTGGAGGATTTCAAGGACATGCAGGATTGGGGCTATGAGTTCCACTACTCATGGTTACTCATTCGCATTGCATTGGTAGGATGGAAAGAACCAACATACATTATGTGCCCGCAGAGGAAAAGAAAGTGTGGCTCAGCCCGCTACACGTCGCTTCGAATCACAACAGACACAAAGGCAGAGAAAATAAAAAATGACGTAATCACTTTGTACTTGATGGATATCCAAAACCGTTTAGTAGATACATGGATGATTTCCCTAGAAAATGTTTAGGAGTTTGGACAGATACAAAATTTCCAAGAATCGTGCCATAGCATGTGGCTACAAGAAAAGAGGGATTCAACTAAGGAGTGGATATAGTTGAGTTACTGCATGATGACACAATAAATCCAAATGGAGGTCAAGGAGTGGCTTG
The DNA here is from genome assembly GCA_010110895.2 of Picea sitchensis. NCBI lineage: Eukaryota > Viridiplantae > Streptophyta > Pinopsida > Pinales > Pinaceae > Picea > Picea sitchensis. Next base: position 161,957 of record SNQJ01S0011098.1, read on the forward strand.
AGGAGTGGAAAGTTCCAATGATCCAAAAAACAACGCCAATAGTACAAACTCAGATGCAGGGTAGAACAATCCCTAAATAGAATATAGGTAGGAACGATGCAATTAAGAAGAAGAATGACGCATAGGGCCAAGTGGGGGATGTTATAAATTAATGGATGTGATCGTTTAACCATAGACAATATAACAATATTGTCACCCAACCATAGGCCGAAGCCACCCCCGAGCACCTCAACCTTGATAGAGAATCATTCTGGAAGCAAACCCTAGGCTAAATAGCCAGACAAGATAGGGCACCTCTCTCCAGTGATAACGCACCAAGAAAGAGTAACCAGAAGAGGCCAAGTAGAAAGTCCAAACCATAACCAAGAGAGAATCCCAGCCAAAACCGAAATCTTCTAGTTGCAACAGCTGCAACTGAAGTTCTTCTCCAAACTTGCGCACCACTACAGTTGTGAGGTGTGTATGCAAATGAGCTTAAGCACCCTTTATTTATAGTCCTCCAAGTCACTTAGTTGGGTTGACTTATTCTCTTGGAGACTAATAACTTAATATAAATCATTCTCTTGAGCCGACTAGTCTTCTAGGGTTATTTAGGGTTTCTTCTTGCTTCCCAGAATATTCTATTCTAGTCAGGTTTACATGTGGAGGTAAATGCCTCCCGCAACTACCATAATATCAACACTCCCTCCTGGATAGGGAGGTATTGAAGGTAATGGTCTTGAGAACAAACATACCATTCACTTGGTAGCATCATCATAGTCGTATAGACTATCTCATGATTAGATCACGAGTGCCATCATCACTATCAATGTCATCTAACAACATCAATTGCATTATCTCATGAAACCATACTCCATCTGAGTAATCAGACATGATGCTGGATAATTCACTCACTCCATAGAGTGATAAAAGAACCATTCTTCTAATCTGGACATATGGCATAGAATAATAATTGTTCCAATAGATGCTAGAAGCCACACCACCGGCTACAAGGAATATTCCTCTAATCCTAGACATACGTCCTAGAAGAATAACTGTCCTGGACCATTTTCCGCCTGGAGAATGTTAGTCCAACAACACACTAACCATCCATCTAGCTGATAATAATTTTCAACACTACTGATAGTCTACAAGGCAATGAGAACAATGTCATTCAATAGAACACAACTGTGTCTATCCATAGTAGTACACAACTACAATCCAATGGTATACTACAACACCAAGTAGCACACAACTACTTGATCAATGACATATAGTCATAATCAGTGGAACACATCGACCACAATAGCATATATATACTATCCAGAGACATATAGTCTCCATGGAAATCATATCATCTGATATTAACCTGCACAGAAAAACAATGCCATGATATAAACTGAATCATCTGGGCCATTCTTCCACTCACATCTATGAGGTCTAGAAGAGAATCTTCCCTCAGAAGGTAAGACATCAGTCATGAGCTACTAGACTATTCTTATCAAGCATAGAGGAATATCTGTCCTGATTTCTGAGCTTGGACCATTCACCTATCCGGGCCATTCCTATGGCACTAAACAATGTGCAACCTAGAGAGAATGAGTCTACCCTAGAGAATGTCTGTCCCGGATTGATGAACCTGGACCATTCACCTATCTGGGCCATTCCTCCGAGACTAAAAAAAGTGCAACCTGGAGAGAATGAATCTGCACTAGGGAATGACTATTCGAACCATTTCCTAAGGAAATGAATGTCCTACAACAACCTCCAAAACAGACCATTCTTCAAAAATGCTCACAATTGTGAGCTTTGAAATAATGACTATCCGGTGAGGCAGACCAGTATTCTTGACCACTACTGAGAGTGACCGTCAAGAATAAAGATTATCCTAGACCATTCCCCCACACTGGCAACAAGGGGAATCACTTTCTATGGTACATCAACAATCCATCGAACCATTTTCATTACGAAAATAACCGTTTGATATGGACCCTTTTCCGAATTGGAAAAATGCCTATCCATCATAAATCTTAAACCACTTTTTGAACTGGAAGGGAACTGCTCATCCCGGACCATTTTTCAAACTTGAAAAATGACTGTTCATAAATCAATAACACATCGGTGCTCCCTCCCAACTTGGGATTCATCTCTTCCTTTTTCAATAAGGAAGTCATCTCCACAAGCTCCAGCTTATTTCGTGAGTACGCAAACTCTTTCATCTTGGACGGAGGCTTTACCAAGATATCTGCTTATCTTCTCATCTATGGAGATATATTGGAGAACCACTTTTCTTTTCTAGACTTCATCACAAAGAATGTAATGCTTGATCTCAATGTACTTCGGTCTTTCTAGAACACTAGTTGCTTCATATAGCTCTGATCATTATAGTATATCATAGTTGGATTCATCTCTTTTGTTTCCTTCTAGCTTATAACATCGTGGCAGAGCTCAAACTGGAACATATGCAAGTGGCACTTCTTCTGTCATCATGAGAGTTTGTCATGGATTAGCAATCCATTATCATGAACTTCTGAGTAACCATTCTGATACAATATCTCTATTATAGAAGGTTTTTCAGAATGCTTCTGCTGTGCATTGGAGGCTCTGCACCAAGTTGTTTGAATATATACAAGATCTTCTAAAATCTGCATGCAAGAGTTTCTTTCTAGTATACCTCAAAACTTTGAGGTTGCTATATGATTCTTTGTTTAATTACTCTGTTGAGGATATTAATCCTTACATTCGTATGATGTAAACTCCAACCCATGGATATTGTACAAGATATAATATCTTAGGTAGAGTTATTTCTAGAACAAGCTATCATCATAGTCCTCTCCCTCCATCTGGGAGAACCTTTAGTTATGGATCTCGCAATGCTTTCATTCATAAGTTTTCCATACATTGTTCTTCATCACAATTTTCATTTCTTCTGCTTGATCACTTCTAGAGGGTTCAGATCAAGATGGAAGTCTTTGTGATTCTCTATATAATGATTGGTTGTTATGGATTTTCTTTCTCTCTTGAAATCTTCATGTTCTTCTTCATGTTTATCTTTTAGCTTTTGGGTCCATGGAGTTTTCTATAGATTCCATGCCCTGAAGATTCCAACTTCTTCCTTTCGGGATGTGGATGGACAACCAGGGATAATTTAAGGATTCTTTTCGAAGAAGACTTCTTCTGAGGTAAACCTGAACATGTGCTTCTTTTCATGGTTTCTACCATTGATGGGAACATGGATAGATACTTAATTATCTTCAATGGATCATATTATCTAGGATTATATCCCTCCTAATCCTTGCTTCATGCATGCTTCTTATTTTGGAATTATATGATTGGCTCCCTCCATCTAGGAGAGTCCACTCTTTCGTCTGCATCCTTATTGCCTTCTGTAAAGTGTCACGAGTATTTTTCCAATTTCCTCTCGATTGCTGACTTCTTTATGTATTTACTTATTCTAGGTTTCTTTAAGTTTGATTCTGATTTCGACTTATCTTGTAGCTTTTACCTATGTAATAACTTCCACATGAATTGTTACCAAGGGTTATTGATGTACTTCATCCTTTCATGTGTATTACTTGAATTGTAGTCATCGTGATAACAATCCTTATCTTGTTGTTCATCCATAGGTATAGTTTCTCTTTGAACATATTATCTTTTAAGAAATAGATATGAAAGATATGTATAGAAAACATGGTATGTACAAGAACTATGAAGAGTATTGCTACCTTGTCTTAGAAGAAGAAGTCTCTTTTGTCCTGCTTGGATTTCTTTGAGGGTTCCCTTTCTTCGGAAACTGATGCTTCGTGTGTTTCCTTCCTTTTATTTATCTCGGGACAATGATTCTTGTAGTGACCATATTTTCGACAATTGAAGCATTATATTTTTAACATATCTTTCTCTTGATTTGGTTTCTTCCTGGAGCCAAAATTATTTTTATTCTTGAAATTATTGAACTTTGTTGTGAAGGCTTGATCATTGTATTTCTTTTGGGGTTTGTCTTTTGCACTGATCCTTTATTCTTCTTGTGCACAACAAGTCCAAAGTTCTTCAAATGTGGGATACTGCTTCCTTGTGTTCATGCTTGCAGAAAATGCATCCCATGTCTTGGGAAGATCATTGAGTACTATATTTACCAGTTCCTTCTCTAAAATGGTCTCTTCAATGTCTTGTAGTTGATCTCTCAACTAAGATATTCTCACAAATTATGATGTTATGCTGTCATCATCATTCATTTTCATGTCGCGGAGCTCATTATTTAGACCCATTACTTTTCCAATGGTTCTGACTGAGAAGAGGTTTATTAGGGAATCATACATCTTATTAGATGAGTCAATATGGGACATGTAGCGTATCAAGTGGTATTTTATAGAGTCCACTATGATACTCATGGAATTGATGTCACTGTCTTTGAAGTTCTCCAAAACTACAATGTTCTGAGGTTCCTTTTCTTTTCCTTCTTCGAACTGTGGTTCCATGATCTTTCCTTTCACGATATCCAACAATTTAATCTTGGATAGGATGAGGTCAATCCTTTCCTTCCACTCTCTAAAGTTAGAATCCCCTTCTAAATTATTTTCTGACTTCATAGAGTAAGTCATAACTGCTTTGACTTGGTCAACCCTTGATTTTGACCACAAAATCAAACTTGACGTCTTAGCTTGCTGAGAGTATCAAGAGATATGATAGGCTAGGGTGCACTAGTATATCCAGAAATTAGGTCAATCTCTTCACTTAAGGTGCCTCAACGAGAGGGTTAGGGTTTCACTGCTGCAACAAAAACTGGCTGCAATTGCAACTGCAACTGCAACTGAGAAAATCATCCCAATATATTTTCTAGCGGTTAGACTATCTGAAGATAGTGGTGGGCCCATAACCTATTAGAAAGTAATGTATGTGCTCGTTTAACCATAGAAAATATAGAAATATTGTCACCCAACCATAGGCCAAATCCACCCCCGAGCACCTTAACCTTGAAAGAGAATCATTCTGGAAGAAAACCCTAGGCTAAATATCCAAACAAGATAACACACCTCTCTCCAGGGATATCACACCAAGCAAGAGTAACCAGAAGAGGCCAATAAAAAAGTCCAAACCATAACCAAAAGAGAATCCCAGCCAAAACCAAAATTTGTTAGTTACAACAGCTACAACTGTAGTTCTTCTCCAAAATTGTGCACCACTKCAATTGTGAGGTGTGTATGCAAATGATTTCAAGAGCCCTTTATTTATAGTCCTCACATTCACTTATTTGGGTTGAATTCTTCTCTTGGAGACTAATAACTTAATATAAATCATTCTCTTGAGCTGACTAATTTTCTAGGGTTATTTAGGATTTCTTCTTTCTTCCTGGAATATTCTATTCTCATCAGGTTTACACGTGGAGGTAAATGCCTCCCGTAGCTACCATAATATCAATAGGGGAAAGAATCCCCATACAAAGGAAAAAAAGACATAGAAGAAATCATAGCGTGGTTCTACATGAGGTCCACCGCACACAGAGCAGACACTGAGAAGTACAACAGAGAAGGTGCGCGTAGAAGAAGTACAAATATAGACACAAGATATACCCATGGAGGAAGAACTTGGGAAATATACAGGCATGTATGCACATATGCCAGAGGAATCTGATCCATCAGATGCCCAAATAAAGAGAACATGGGAGCAAGTAAGTGGCTCTAGAAAGAAGGCGAAGGCCCAAAAAAAACCAATGGAAACATCACTGACAATAGATGATGTGGAACTGGTAGCCACCATAGTCGAAGATCGACTGTCAGAGGTGTTGGATAATGCTAAGAAGAACAAGGATTCGATCTTGTAACATGTATATGAGGTAAATATTGCGCTGGAGAACTTAAAAATCAGGGCAGAGCAACAACAAAAAGACAAACCAGTGAAGGCTAGGGAAGGAGTCCATGTTGAAGAAACAGTGCAGATCATAACGCAGAGAAACGCCAATTTTATAATAACACCTGAGATGATGTTTATTTATGAGGAGACAACACATAAGCCCATAAAAGACATTGAGACATTAGAAATGGCTTTGCCCAAGATTGCAACAAAGGCGATGTATAAATTACAGGTTAGCGTCGCGTAAGAGATTCAATCCAGGGAAAGGTGTGATGTGACAAAATTACAGTTGGTGCAGGAAGATAACACCTCACAGAGGAGGAAGTTATCCAATAAGGGAAACTGAAGAAGATAGCGCAACAAAAATTGGACGAGATGGAGAAACAGATAAATGTAGTATTTCAAGCCATCTCAGACAATGCAAAATCAGAGGGAGGATCTTCAGAAGAGAAGATAAGGAAAATAGCGTAGGATATGGAGCAATATAAGGACCAGATCAAGGAGCTGGAGGACTGTGCAATACATACTAATACTCTAGAAGTCAGAGCACAAAGAGAGTAGGAAGCAACAACTTATACAGAAAACATTGCGCATAATATACATAGAATGACAGAGTTGTGGGAAATGAGCGCCCAGCTGTGGACATAGCTCTTAGAGGATGGGATCCTACAAGAGATGCAAGGTAAGGAAGACAAATGGCATGCATAAATGGAATATGTAAATAAACGACATAAGACAATGTCACTTCCATATAAGATCAAGACGACTACAGAGATGAAGAGCCTACGGGAAAAGGAAAAAGTGGTGCAGGCACAAAAGATGGCAAGATAGGATCAGTTGGAGCCCTTGTAGGAGAAGGCAGAGTAGCTGGTTGTGGAGATCGATGCAATGAAATTGAGCATAGAGAAGATAGGATTGGAGGGGGGAGATATATTAATACCTCCAATCAATGCGCAAGAGATAGAAGCAATGACGAAGAAGAGAAGCCAGGCTCATGAGCAATGCCAACTGATAATAGAGATGTACGAAGCACTGGCACAGTCAGTGAAAGATGCTGGAGTCTATAAGTGGCTTAGGACAAGTCACGATGTCAGTGTTGGGGGCCTGTTGGCGCAGGCCAATTTTGGGAAAAACCCGAAGATGTTTTGAAGGAATTAAAGCAACACCGAAAAATAGGGGAGTACGTCGGAATTATAATAAAAGAAGCACTGGAAAAAGAGGAAAAATAAGTGCCGAGAAAAGCAGTTACAAGTGGAAAAACAACTGCGGAGAAGTTGGAAAGTGGAAAATCATTGACTTGGAGCAATGGTTTGATCGAGGACCAGCCGAGATTAAGTAAGGAGAAAGTGGAAAAACCTAATCTGCTTAGGGTTAGGGGTTTTGTAAGGGATTTTTCCCAGTTTTGTATTAGTAGAATGTATTAGGACCATGAGAAGGTTAGCCAGTGTTGTTGACATATGTATTGTTGAGATTGTAATAGGTCTATTTTTTTGGATTGAGTAGAGGATATTTTTTAGAGACCATGCGATTTTTGGAGGTCGAATATAATGGCAGAAGAATTGTACAGTAAGAAACACTAGATTTTGCAAGAAAATAGGCTTGGAGGGGGGAGAGATATTAAGACCTCCAATCAATGCACAAGTGGTAGAAGAAATGATGGAGAAGAGAAGCCAGTCTCAAGAGAAATTTCAATGGATAACAGAGGTGTACGAAGCACTGGAACAGGCAGTGAAAGATGTTGGAGTCTGTGAGTGACTCAGGGTGAGTCATGATGTCAGTGTTGGGAAAAAACCGAAGATGTTTTGAAGGAATTAAAGTAGCATCAGAAAATAGGGAAGTACGTCGGAATTAGAAGAAAAGAAGCACCGGAAAAAGAGGAAAAATAAGTGTTGAGAAAAGTAGTTACAAAGTGGACAAACTGATGTGGAGAAGTTGAAAATTGGAAAAGCACTGACTTGGAGCAACGATTGGATCGAGGACCAGCCGAGATTAAGTCAAGGAGAAAGTGGAAAAACCTAATATGCTTAGGGTTAGGGATTTTGTAAGGGCTTTGACCCAGTTTTTTATAAGTAGAATGTATTAGGACCATGAGGAGGTTAGCCAATGTTGTCAACATATGTATTATTGAGATTGTAATAGGTCTATTTTTTTGGATTTAGTAGAGTCTTTTTGAGAGACCATGCGATTTGTGGAGGTCGAATGTAATGGCAGAAGAATTGTATAGTAAGCAACACTAGATTTTGCAAGAAAATGAATAAAGAAACCAAGCGACAAATATTTGTGGACGTATCCCTAGGGGGGTTGAACCAAGATATATATGTTTTTTATGTTACTGTATCGATGTTTATGATTTCATTTACATTGATAAGTTTTTATGATGAATATGTTGCTTGATAAAGGAATGAACATTGTGCAGTAGGAATAATCTAATATAACCTGCAGAATAGCACTAAGTAAAGGAATGTTATATTTAGTAAACATATATGAATCATATGATACAATAGATGAATAGTTGTTATGGAATACATGCAGTTATAATGGTTAATGAAGTTTGTTGGTCATATACTGTGTCACTGGTAAGAGATAGAGGTAGCATAATATAGGGGTATTTGATGGTTAGTATTTGAGAGGGCCTAATTACTCTGAGAGAGAGACACAACCCATCCCAAGGTTGCATAAATTTGATTCTGACGGACACCCATAGAATCCATCTTGGGTGAGACTGCGCAGTGCACTCTGTGCACTGTGTTTCCTTCTGGTATCCAAAAGGGCCGATGGTAGAAGGGTTTGTTGGGTATATTGTAGTTAGAACTTGGGTTAACCCATAGTAAGCCAACACATATCCATTGGCGCTAAAATCACAATGATCCCATTAGTATGTGGGGCACTTCAAGAAGACATTAATGCATACAAAATTCTCCCCATTGAGATATGATCATCAAGATCAATAGATGAGATGGAAATAATTGTATTGTTCAGCATGTAATCCTTGGGATTTCATTACCTGTAACATAAATTGTAAATATGAAGAGTCGTAGGTGATAGGAAGAGTCATCCATTTGGGAACACCAATAGTCACATTTTGTATATTTATTAAATCTCAAGCTAATGCAATAATGGAATAGTGGAGTTACGCATGACAATGCTACTAGAGTGCAAGTTAACTCCATGATTTTTTCCTGTGCAGAAAACATCTTACCTGTCTCTCTGCCTTCGTCTCTGTTCCTTTGGCTCATCAGTCTTCCCTCTAGTCTATTCTATATGCATACTGATTGAGAGAATTGAATTCGTTCCGGCTCATAATTTCTCATCCCATGCACAACTTTCCCTACTCAAAATCATAGGGTTTTTATGATAGATTTCATCGACTCTCCTTTGTCAAAAACATACACCCATCTGCATTTTCCACCAGCTGATGAAAAATGGAAATGTGATTAATGATATGGGTGGGATTCAAAACACAATGAATCCTCAAAACTTTCCTCAACTGCAATGATTTATTTCTTCATCAAATTGGGGCATATATTCAAAACCATAGCTCTCCATTTTCTCTTCCCGTTCATTGTATGGATGCGAATCGTTTGACACTACAACGTTTCAGCAATCCCATTGATAAGCCTATTTGCAATTTTGGAGAAAAATATTGTTGCGAATTGCAATGTTTCTACTATCCTATTGATAAGTGTTGGGCTCCATTTTTGTCATATTTCTTTGTCCAATAAAGTTGTGTTCTTAAACCATTTCACTAATAATCCATGTCCATCTATGCCATAAACATTCATTAAACATCATTATTCACTATTATAAATATCGTGTGGTTAATACATCATTTTTATACATTTTTAATGATTAAAGATGATTATATCGTAGTTTTACTAATGATGGTTTATGAAGTGTGATTTTTGTAAGTGCAGTTCAGTTCATTTCCTATACCAGCATATGTGCATGCTTCTAGAAGGAAAACCAAGACATGGGTTTTCTCTGCAACAACGTCGAAATTCTCTCATGGGTCTTAGAATGTTCCTAGGTTGCACACATGGACCTCTAGCTCATAAATGACAGTTCAACCCAATTTGGAAATAGTTTTCAAGTTGTCTACTTTCACCTCGATTTTCATGCAGATTTAGACAGATCTAAAAAATACAAGATATGGGTTTTGTTTGTAGAAAAATAAATTAAGTAAGAGGATGGAGGTTTTAAAAATATGGAATGGTTTAGGAGATATGGTCGGATATTCAACACCAATCTATCCAAACTGTAGTCAAACCCAATTTTTCATAATTTGTTCTAAAATTGTCAAAATTGTTTTCTAAACTTGGGGATTTGGCTTTGTCTTCTCCTTAGTGATATGTTTATGTATAAATAAAAGTGTGGAGAGAAGCAATGGATAATTAAGTTTGTATATGAGAGAAATCTATTCTTGTAATAAAGGAGCCAAGAGTGGAGTATTGTAAACTTGCAATCATAATTTTAATTTTAATGAAGAATTGTTGAATCTTGGTGCATCACTTCAACCTGATCCGAGTTCGTAGCGCTAGGAGAATTTTCCAGGTCAGGAAGGGCCCCTCGATCTATGTAACGTCCTCACCTTTTATTTATTATTCTATATCGCTATTTTATTTTGGTTTGTGTGCATTTAATTCCAATTTTGCATTGTTATGAAATGTCGATTTTATTTTCTTAAATGAATTTGGAGATCAACCCTTGAATTAGAACACTCATAAATTCTGTTCATTTCATCAATATTTTCCCACACAAATTCATCTCAACCTTACCTCGTCTTCACACATTTATTTCTTAATCCCCCCACAACTTGAACCATTATCTCAACGCATCCATTAACTATTCCAACACTGCCAATTCTGTGTTTTCTCCAACGCCTCTGACATTTACCTACGATCTCATGCATTATATTCTCTACATTGTTTCCCTCTAAACCCAACTACCATTTCTAATTGATCACACCTATGCACACTTAATTCATATTAATATTCCACCTCTCGACCACTTGTATATCATTTCCACCTATTTTCCTCTTGCTATGACCTTTCTACATTACTTTAACCTTCCATGCATTCCTTTTCCCATTGTCCAATTCGCCTCTAACCTATTTTTATCATGACCATCTCTCCACCTTTTGTGATTCTATTCAATTTCTCCCAACACATTCATTTACTCCTTTCCTTGCAAAAGAGCATTGTCTAACGTTGCATAGTATTATGTGTTATATCTTCATTGCGTGTTGTATTGTATTATTAGTTCCTGCCAAGGGGACTATAGAAATGAGTTTGTAGGTTGACTATATATTAGTTAACTTATTGACCATAAATTTATGGTGTTTTCCAATGTTTAACATTGTTGTGTTGAATTTTTGTATTTAAAAAAAATATATATATCGTTTTTCTATATCGCCATTGGTTCATGAATTAAACCCCTTATTGTAGAGGTGGAAATGAGAATTTATGAATTTGTACTAATAGTACCACCTCTTCTCTTCTCTTTCATCATTCACATCCAACAAGAATTTATGATGTAACCGATCAAAACCATCCTTCATATTTCCCCACACAAAATGGCTATTGTTGAATCCATGGTGACTTGTTTTCCATCCACATCATTCGTTCAATGAAATAAATTTATCTCGCGTCTTTTGTGATTTTCTTTTGATATGGGCCCCAACTCAACCATCCTATAAATTTAAAGTGACTATGATCTATCTCGTTGGTGATTGTGCCTACTCATTTAAACTAATTTACTTAGTTTCAATTACACCTTGCAAGTTGGGATGAGGTGAAGTTAAAAGGGCTTATTTTCATAAAAACATCGACAAATTTTCCGACCATCTCTGTTTTTTATGATGAGGGCAAAGCAGAATAGCATACAATCACAAGATGAAGGTTGTGGCCAAAGGGATCTTTAGCTATGGTTTGAGCGAGTCTAGAAGGTCGAGTCACCAATGTGCATGTGATCGTTATTCTAAATGCCTAAGATAATTGAAGCACACTGCCATTTTGGTTCTTAGAACTGTGTGGTTTATACATGATCTAACATTTTTCATTAATTTTGTCCACAATGTATAAGACATTTATAAATATCGGGACATGTCCACAACTCCACGTGACTCTCCCTGCAACATATCTCCAGTCCATGCACTAATCGACGGGGGTCAAATTTAACTCAAAAACACTTTAAATTAACATATTCCATAATTAAAAATATGTTCTTTTAACCATTGGATTCACCATATCACAGGTCAAGAGTATGCTATTTCAATCATTGGATTTCACCATTCAATCAATGATATGCATGCATACTTAGTCATCTTGTCTCCCTCTCTAGTGTTGCATGGATGCTTAGTTCATTACTTGGCAGGGACTAAGCTTCCATGCGACACTTGTTATTAATAGAATTGTATCATATCTTTGTTTCATGTTGTATTCATTATATGATGTTGACATTACATCTTCCTATACACAAAATATTGCATACCTCTCTCATCACGGTTAAGGTATAATACCATATAGTCTTTTGTGGCATGCTAGATTTGGCCATATTAATTATGAAAATCTATGTTTGTTGAGAAAGAACGATGTTTCTAGTTTTCCTACTATTCCAAGGAAATTGAAGCAATGTGATGTTTGTATCCTTGCAAAGCAAAACAAACAAACATTTCATGGTTATACTTCTAGAGCATGTACAAAAATTGAATTGATTCATTTTGATTTTTGTGGCCCTATGCTTGTTCCTTCTATAAATGGAAACAAATATATCATGTATTTTATTGATGATTACACCAGGATGTGTTGGGTGCACTTGTTGAAAGATAAATCAAAATCTCTTGAAACTTAAAAAAAAATTCATGTATGGATTCAAAATGAAGCTCAATCTCATATTGTCTCTCTTTGTACCAATAATGTAAAAGAATATACATCTAATGAATTTGAAATCTACCTCTACTAACATGGGATCAAGTACCAAACCAAAGTTCCATACAATCCTAAACAAAATGGTGTAGTTGAACGAATGAATAGGACACTCCTAAATATGGTTCATTCCATGATTTTTTTCAAGAATGTAAAATTGATGTTTTGGGCTGATGCAGTTTATGTGAAAAATAGGTGTCCATCTCATGCTCTTGAAAACAAGACTCCTTATTAAATGTGGTATGGATTAAATCCTTTTTTGAGGCATCTCACGGTCTTTGGTTTGACCTGTTATTCCTTGATTCCTAAGGAGAAAAGAAGTAATCTTGATGCAAGGAGTCATAAGTGCATATTTTTGGGGTACTCAAATACCACCAAGGGATATCATCTTTACGACGAGAGAAACAATAAATTCATCCTTTCCATAGATGTAATATTTATTGAATCATCCAAGAAATAAAAAATTGTTGAGAGGTATTGATCATATGGACAAATTTACTCGTGTAAAGACATATCATGAATTTTATGATGAGATTCCACATCTTGGAGGGATCCCTATCTTGGGTCAATCTTTAGAATATCCTTTTAAAGAACCATCTTCCCCATGTGAAGAATTTCCTGTCACTTCATTAGAACCAAAATTTCATTTGGATGATGTGATCGAAAGGATTGAAAATATGAGGCTTGATGAGAACTCAATACCATTTCAATAAGCTAAGCAACCTGGACCATCTCAGAAAATTCCACCAAAATGGCTCACAAAAACACTTGAAAGTGTTCATCCTGATGAGGTCGGAAATACAAGAACCATAATTTCCTCAAGACAATATGGAGGTAGTGTAAATAATTCAAAATCAGGTAATGTAGATGAAATGGTTGTTTCATATGATAGTGAATTGAGTTTATATACTAACCTTGAACCGAGTTCCTTTGAAGAAGTCACTTCTCATGATGAATGGAAAGAATCCATGCAGAAGGAATATTATTCTCGCATCAAGAATGGGAAATGGAATTTGGTGGACCTTCCATTTGGAACCAAATCAATAGGTTGCAATTGGGTATTCAAGAACAAGTAAAAATCATATGGATCACTTAACAAACACAAAACAAGGCTCGTGGAAAAAGGATTTGCACAAAAATAAGGTGTTGATTATGAGGATACCTTTTCCCCCACAAAAAAATGGGCTACCATCGGTACTCTATTTTCCATGGAAGCAAAAAATGGATGGAAAAATTATCAAATGGATGTGAATATTTATTTCTTGAATGGATACTTGAAAGAGAATTTTTTCATGTCTCCGTCAGAAGGATTTGTTGTGAAGGGACAAGAACATAAGGTATGAAAGCTCATCAAATCCTTATATGGATTGAAACAAGAACTGTAAGCATGGTATGAAAAGTTAACTGAGCATTTTCTGAAATTGAATTTCAAGCATTTCAATATTGATGATGCAACTTTGTTTGCCAAGAAAGTTGGCAAAAATGTTGTATATCTTGTAGTATATGTAGATGATCTGTCGATAATAGGGAACAATGAAAGTTTCATTGCATCCATAAAGAAAGAGTTGAATAAATGCTTTGAGATGACAAATTTGGGACATCTTCACTACTATTTGGGAATTGAGGTGATTCAAAATCCAAAGTACATATTCATCTCGTAAAATAAGTGCATTGGATAATTTTTGAACAAGTTTGGCATGGTTGAGTGAAATCTTGTTTCTACTCCAATGGAACATAATTTGAGACTCACATCAAAAGAAGGGAATGAATTTGAGGATGCAACCAAGTATAGACATCTTGTGGTAAGTCTTATCTAACTTACTACAATATACCACCAGGCTAGACATTTCATTTTTTGTTGGGATTCTTTCCAGGTTCATGAAAAAGCCTTGTGAAGCACATTGGTCTGCTACAAAAAGAGTTATAAAATATTTGAAGGGAATTCAAGATTTCAGAATCATGTACTCTAAGGTGGATGACATCAACCTAATTTGATATTCTGATTCAAAATTTTTTGGGGATAGGGAAAATGGAGTGTCAAATTAAGGCTATCTCATGAGTCTTGGATCAAAATTTGTCTCCTAGAGATCATGCAAACAATCAGTTCCAACAGATTCCACAATAGAGGAAAAATATGTGGCAGATACAAAAGCAACAAAGGATATTGTGTGGCTTAGGTAAATACTTGAATATTTTTAGGAGAAATAAGTAAATTCTACTCCTCTTCTAGTTGACAATACTTTTGCAATCATGTTGGACAAGAATCCCATATTCCATGATTGAACTAAGCACATTAACACAAAGTATCACCTGATTCGATATCATGTAGAGGTCAATATTATTCACTTGAGACATTGTTCCACAAATGAGAAAATTGTGGACATCTTCACCAAAGCGCTTAGAAGGGAAATTTTTAAAAATTTCAGAATGATGCTTGGACTCACAAACACCCCTTCAGATGAAGGGGGGAATGTTGGACATGTAATCCTTGGGATTTCATTACAGGTAACATAAATTGGAAACATGAAGAGTCATAGGTGATAGGAAGAGTCATCCATTGGGAAAGACCAATAGTCACATTTTGTATATTTATTGTATCTCAAGATAATGCAATAATGAAATCGTGGAGTTACAAGTTCTACCAATACCCATCCTGACATGTACCAACATTGTGATTAGTTAGTTAATGACTAGAAAAAAAAGTTTTATGTTTTAATATATAATTTGGACATTAGAGAGGAAAATATTGACCTCGTTCTTAAGTACAAGAGTGGATTGCATTAGTTCATAAATTTCAAATTGAACTTGTGGATGACCACATTTGGGGATGCACACTAGTTTTCATAAAATATTGCATAAAGGAATAAATCAGAGAAGCACACCAATGCTCTTGGCCATGATCATTGCAATTAACAATGTAAAGCTAAGTATGCATGGAACAAGAAATTGATGAAGAAGCAAAACTAGAACTAGAATTGCATGCCTAATACTAATAATAATCTACTGTAATAAAATAATGTTACACAAGACATCATCTCTAATGCAAGTAGAAAAATAAAAATAGTAAATGGCACGACATGCATAAGACATCCTCACATTGGAAAATAAATATTTCCATGTGTGTAAGACTCTTTTGAAACATTTTTTCAATCAACGACATGGGATTGATAGCATCAATAATGGATTTAGAAACAAGATCTATGAATACCACTTTCCTCACAATGCATACAAATTCATATCCCCCAATAATAATTGAAATGGAGGAAGAAAAGTAGTAAATGCTTTAGATTTAGATGTGACTGAATTAGGATCATGTTCATTTTTTTGTGGATAATAGGAGTAAATAAAAAATTATCTCTTCAATTGTTACTTCAATGACTATGACTTGAGTTCACACACTACTTATAAACTTATAACATTGGATGGATTAGTCTTAGTAAGGATTGTAATGCATCAATTGACAATGAAAACTCCATTATACCATCGATCAATGGAATAAAAATGTCACTTTTAACATTGCTAAGGTTTACTAGTCATTCCCTTATAGCATGGCCTTTAATATCAAAGGGAACTTTTTAAACACTCATCCGGTAAATTCCAAGTTCAATGTCTTTGATTAGTGTAAAAAATGAAAAACAATGACCACTTATACACATTAATGACATTTGTTTATGATCAAGCGAAGGATTGCGTAGAAGAGTGTTGTTCTTGTACATATCTCCTTCATTGTGTAACCAATACAATGTAATTGAACACACTATGTTAAACCCCTAACTATAACCCTCATTCATTATCTTTGCATTAACTATTGTGATGTCAACTAATTATTTTTCAATGCAATGCACATCCTGGGGAAATCCTCCAGAAAATTTCTCTCATTTCAAGGTTGGTATCGAGGGTAAACCGATCGAGTATAGTTTTGGAAACCTAACTCGACATGGACATCAAGTGACACCCAATAATATCCATAGAGGAATTCAGCTCGAGGACTTGACCCCATGACCTCCTGCTTGTAATTCATTGCACTCATCCACTTGAGATAACCCATGAGGCTATCTTTGTCCCCTATTTATACATCAATGAAACTCATTTGAAATATCATATTATCTTTTGCATTTGATATATTGTAATAGGATTTTGTCTCCTAAATAATATTGTTATTCATTTACACTTACACTTTATTTATACATGAATTACTAAATTTTTTCCTTTTTATTCTTATTGGGATATTTGGTTCATAACATTCAGTATTAGAGTGGACAATCCTTGTTTTTTCTCCTTCAGACAAGACACTTTATGATTTTTCTCTAACGTTTTTTTCATCATCGACATTGGATGGAAATTACAAAGATTGATAGAGGAAATAGAAAAATATATTGGCTAAGAATTTCAGATTTTTCTCAACATATTTTCATGGTTACATACTCTACAAGTTAGGGTTTATTTCTAATCCTTAAACTAGGCTTAAATATTTGGTTTTAGTAAAAAAATCACATCTAAAGGATTAAAAGTCAAAATTGAGTGCAATTGGTGCAGATGGATAAAATAAAGACTAGGGTATTTTGTGATGTAGGAGCTTCTGACAGTAAAATCGAGAATTGACCACATGGGTCGACAAACATTTACCAAAGGAGTTGGTTCCCTAAATTTTCATTTATTTGTAATAGTTAGAATGACATATTTAGATGGTATCAAATATTTTATGGTTTGTAAGGTGTGAGTGTTTTCCTATGTAATAGAATAGAAATATTGAGTTAGGGGATTGATAGAAATCCTTAGAGGTTTTTTAGGCATTTGTTAGAGTTCCCAAGAGATCTAGATCTCGTTTTTATGTAATGAAAGTATGTGTGAGAGAGGAGAGACAGAGGTTAGAAGGAGAGTAGATGAAGTTTGGATATATAGGAGTGCGACAAAGAACTGTGTAAAGTGATTTGTGTGTTGTATGTTTAAGGTTTGAGCAACCGAAAGAACCAGTGTGATTATGACATGTTTTAATTGATATCTCTAGTTCTGTGTGTGTTAATTTGTTGGTATATTCCTATTACTTTATTCAATATCTTGTTGCTTGGAGATGTTAATGTATGCATTAGTAGGAAAGACCGTGTGCAGTTAATTCCATCCAAGTCCTAAAACCCTGTTTAAAAAAATATTTCTTGAGTATTTGTATTCACAGGAATAGACAGTCACAATTTGGCATAGTGGAATCACCCCTTAAAGATCTGCGACACATCATTATTGTTTGTCAAATTCTGTGCAAAGTTGTTTGTGAACCATTGGTATTATTTGTTGAGCTCCATGCACAAAGTTGTCTATGATAGATTAGAGTTGTCTATGAACCGTTGATATTATTTCTGAGTTTTGCGCATAGATTTGTTTGCGATAAATCTCATCGATATTGTTCATTGATACTTTCGTGCAAAGGTATATATGTGTTGTGTTGTTTTCACACAGAGTTATCTATGACATAGTGAAATTCAACGTTGTAGGAAAAATAAATTTGAGCGCTTGTTCATGTTGATCCGAGGCTAGATAAGAAGCCAGAATGTTAGTTTTTGATAGAGTATTGAAAACTCTATGATCGTGGGTTGAAGTTGGTGGTTCATTCCATAATGTTTTTTATCAAAGATTACATAGTAAGTTTGCTCGTGAAGAAAGAGAATATGTTTCCCAGGATAAGGGTTTGAGGCATACCAGTTGAAAATGTGGAATTACAATAGGAGGTGAGGCAACTCTGAGAAAAGATGGAAGGTATAGAGACTTCCATTAAGAGGGAATGTGATATAGGATATATCAACTAAATTGAAGAAGCAACAACCTCTGAGGAAAGGGAAGAAGAAGAAACAACAAAAGAGAGATTGATAAGGGTGGTCACAAAGGTCAATGTTGGACCAAAGGTAGAGGTACCTATGTATGAAGGTAACATGAATTTCGAATAATTAATTGACTGGATTAATGCCTTGGACAGATAATTTGATTATGAAGATGTACATGAAGAAAATAAGCAAAAGTATGTAGTGACAAGGATAAAAGGTCATGAAACTCTATGGTGTGATGAATTGCTAGTTATCAGGAACCTAAAAGGTAAAGCCAAGATTAAGAATTCGGATATGATGATTGCTAAGTTCAAAATCAATTTCATGCCTAAGGATTGACAACTAAATTTGTTCATATGGTTACACAATATCAATCATAAGGCTATGAATGGGAAATAATATACAAAATAATTTTACATATTGACAATTAGAGCTGGTCATATTGAAGAAGATGTTGAAAGGGTTGCCAAATATATTAATGGCTTGAGGTATGATATACAAGATGAAATTAGCATTTTTTTTCCTAAAGACAGTTGGGGATGCCTATCAAGTAACTTTGAAGGCAGAGGAGAAGCTGGCTAGAAAACATAACCATAAGAACATGTTAGATAATCCAAAATACAATTATCATAGTTTATAAAGTTAGAATAAAAAGATTATTAATTTAGAATATTAAATTAATAATCTAGAATATTTGTTAAATAAATGTAGAACTTTAGAGATACATTATTGTTGTAAAAG
>SNQJ01S0011098.1:187901-220280 GCA_010110895.2 Picea sitchensis
TCTTGAGTTTGTTAGGACTTTGAGCTTATATATAGCTCATTGCAAGAGTATTGAGTTGTTGGGATGTAAACTCTTGCATTGTATCTTATGTAATTTCTTTTCCTATTAATAAAATTGTGTGTCTGAGGACACTTCGGCCATTAGAACAGAGGAAGAGGTCCAATAAGAGGTAAAGGACAATCCAGTAACAGAGGGAGATTTCAGACTCCAAGATATGAAGGAGGAAGCTCAAACTCAAGTAATAAATCATCAAGAGGAGGAGAATCAAGAGGCAACGGATTTTTCTCCAGAGGAAAAGGTAGAGGAGGAAGAAAAATTAAATGTTATACCTGTGGAAATATATGTCATATGTCATGGGTCTGTCTAGAAAATAAATAAGCAGGTCAAAGAAATGAAAATATAGTATAAGCTGAAGAAGAGAATGTGAATGTAGTCACACAATAAGAAGTTACCGAGGTAGGGGAATTATTTTTGCTGAAAATAATTTTGATCAAATCAGAGAAGGAAGCTAAAGCAACAACTCAGAGGAAAAGAATATTTAGGACTGTATGCAAGTCAAAAGGTAAGTGTTGCAAAGTTGTTATTGATAGTGGTAGCACAGATAATTTGGTTTGCATTGAAATGGTAGAGAAGTTGGGATTGAAGAGGAAAATGCATCCCACTCCATACAAAGTGTTTTGGTTGTAGAAAGGACATCATATTTTGGTGAATGAGCAGTGTAAGGTGTAAATTCAAATTGGTAGCTACAAGGATGAGGTATTATGTGCCATAATTCCTATGTATGTCGGCCATGTTTTGTTGGGAAGGCCATAGTATGACAAAAAATCAATTCATAATGGTAGGAGGAACACTTATTCTCTGGAAAAAGATGGACACAAGCATGTATTGTTTCCTTTACAGGATGATGGGTCCAAAGAAGAAGTTGGTCCTAGTGTGTTTCTGATGAGTAGAAAGGAACTGGTGCAAGAAGTCAAGAAAGAGGAGGTACATTTTTATTTGAATGGAAACCCAAGACTTACAAATAAAAATTTGGATTATTTTATTGTAGAAGTTAAATCTATGTTGGATGAGTTTGTTAATATTATAATTGATGATTTTCCAAATGCATTACCCCATATAAGTATTAGGCATCATATTGACTTAATTCTAGGAGAAAGTTTACCTAATAAAGAAACATATAGAATGACACCTCAAGGGAACGAAGAGATCGAGAAGTAGGTGCAAGAGCTCTTGGATAAAGGATTGATAAAAGGAAAGTTTGAGTCCATGTATTTGTTCAGCAGTGTGATCCCAAAAAAAGAAAGATGGAGGATATTTGCATGTGTACTGATTCATGAGAAATCAATAAGATCACAATAAGATGCAGATTTCCATTACCTAGAATTGATGAACTGATAGATTGTTTGAGTAGTGGAGCTAAGTATTTTCAAAGAGATTGATTTAAAGAGTGGATATCATCAAATAAGATGAGAGAGGGAGATGAGCAGAAAAAAGAAATATCAAAACACATAATGGACTATATGAATGGTTAGTGATGCATTTGGGCAAATGCTCCAAGCAATTTCATGAGATTAATGAATGAGGTTTTGAAAAAATTTGTCAGGAAATTTTTTAATAGTATATTTATATGATATATTTGTATATAGTTAAACAAAGGAAGAACATTTGAGACACCTCAAGATGGTTTTGAGTACCTTACACGAAAACAAGTTGTTGATTAATTTGAAGAAATGCATTTTTATGAAGAATGAATCGATATAGTTGGGATTTGTGATATGTTAGGATGGTTTAAACATGGATCCATAAAAGGTGCAAACAATAGTAAGAGATTGGCCTTCTCCAAGATGTGTGTTTGAGGTAATAATTTTCCATGGACTTGAAAGTTTTTATAGAAGTGTGAAATTTCAATTGAGTTATGTGCTCCAATTGTTGAGACTATCAAAGAGAACAAACAACCATTTAAGTGGACACTGGCAGTTGATCAAAATCTTTAGGTTTTGAAGAAAAAGATCATTGAACAACTTGTATTTAAACTTATGAATTTGATAAGTCTTTTCAAGTTGAGGCTAATGCCAATGGGACTACAATAGGAGTTGTATTGATCCAGGAACAAAGAGAGACCAATTGATTATTTTAGTGAGAAGCTGAATGAGGCTAAACAACAATATTAATATTATTAATAAGGGTACATGCAATTGTCACAGGGCACTAAAGAAGTGGAGACATTACCATGCCCCAAAAAGTTTTTCTATACACTGACAATCATGCATTACAATTTATAGGTAGTCAACAAAATGAATTAAAAACATGCTAAGTGGGTTGAATTTTTTGTAGAATTTTACCTTTGTGATTAAACCCACAAGTGGTAAAGCAAATAATGTTGTTGATGCATTGAGTAGAGTTGATTTAATTTTGGAAGAATTTCAAGTCAACACTTTAGATCTGATGGTTTAAAGGGGAAATTTATTGAGATAATGCATATTTCAAAGATACTTATGTAGCTTGTGAAAATCCAGTTTCCAACAATAGAAGCCAGTGGTTGGACTACATGCTACATGAATGATTGCTATTCAAGAATAGTAAGTTGTGCATACCCAAGTGTTGAATGAGGGAGAACATGATCAAAGAGAAGCACAATGGATGAATGTCAGTACATTTTGGCTAGGATAAAAAAAATTCTCAGGTAAATGCTTTTTATTTTTGACTTGGTATGCAAAATTAAGTGAACAAATTTGTCGAAAAGTGTAAAATTTATTAGCATGTTAAAGGGAGAAGTTAGAATACATGTTTGTATCAACCACTACCCATTCAAAGAAGACAATGGGAAGCAGTGAGTATGGAATTTTTGTTGGGATTTCAAAGAACAAAAAGAGTTAATGATTCAATTTATGTTGTGGTTGATTATTCTCTAATATGGGAAATTTTATTGCTTGTAAAAAAACCATTGATGCTACAGATATTGAAAATTTGTTCTTAAGAGAGAATTTACAAATTGGGTACATGGTTTACCCAAAGTGTAGTTTTAGATAGAGACAAAAGAGATTTTGTGGGACACTTTTGGAGAACCTTATGGAAGAATCTTGATACTAATCTCAATTTTAGTTCACCGTGTCACCCAAAAACGGATGGACAAACATATGTATTAAAAGAAACATTGACAACTTTAAGAATCCTTGTGAATGAGAACCCTAAGCAGTGTGATAAGATACAAGTTGAGTTTACATATAATGAATCACCAAATAGACAGAGATGGATGAGTCCATTCCATATTTTGTATAGGAATTCATCTCTAGAAGTGTATGAGTCGAGAAATTTGGGAAAACAAGAATTAAGAAATGTTGATGGTGAGGATTTTGCAATAAGTATGAAAGTTGTAGGAAATCAAACAAAATTCTTGAGAGTATACAAATGAAAGTGGAGGAGATGAAGAGATAATACTAGTGTATTTTGAGGTTGGTGACTTGGTCATGGAATATTTGATGAAAGAGAGGTTTCATGTAGGGACATATAACAAGTTAAAACTTAAAATATTGGACCATGTAAATTTTAAATAAATTTTTCTTCTAATGCATATGAAATAGAACTTCGAAGTGGTGTTGGAATTTATCCAATATTTAATGTTTAGATTTGTATCCCTTCAAAGGAGGCAGAGGATGTTCAATATCTAAAAGCGATGAGTGATGGAGGTCAGACCATAGGATGAAATGACAACTACAGAGGTATAATGCAAAAGGAGTTTGGGGAGTGTGGATACAAGGTGACAGAAGAAAGTCAAAGGCAAAGTATTTCCTAGTACTTGGTCAGATGATGGAAGGTCAGCAGGTGATTTTCCCTTGGATGACCCTTTGCAGAAAATTTCAAATATGTGGAAACCTTGAACTTCCATGAATATTTTGGTTTTTGGGAGTTTGATGCAGGAGCATTTGATAGTAAAATTGAGAATTGACCACATGCGTCAATAAGCGTTTACCAAAGGAGTTGGTTCCCTAATTTCTCATTTATTTGAATAATTAGAATGATATCTTTAGAAGGTATCAAAGATTTTATGGTTTGAAGGTTGGTTTTAGGCGTAAATATTGTCATTTTAATTCCGTTGTAGTACTTTACCAACTATCTAATTTGTCAATCAGGAGGTTAGTAGGATTATGAAGCACACACACACTATACCCAGGGGCATTGGTAATCTAATCTAAAGTGCTGAAATGAAACTAATCTAGAAGTAGAAATATTAATCTAGAAAAGTAGGAAATTGCATAAAAGGAAAAACAATACAACATGTGAAGAGTCAACGAAAATAACATATATGAGCTCACACAATAAATCTATCTTAAATTACATAACAGTAATTAAATGACAATCATGAAAGTATAACAATGAAAGAATATGAATCAAAACTAAGAATCCCTTTCTTTTGAATCTTAATGACTACTCTAATTCCATTACACTTTATTGAATTCTCATGAAGAGAGCACTCTCTTTTATACATGAGAGTCTTGAGATAAGATAATACATCTCATTATTACAGATCACTATTCTCTCAACCTATTTTCCATTATTACAAAGTATAATATAATCCTTTAAATCCTCCACACATATCTCTCATATATCTTAGATAAGATATTTCAACCAAATATCCATGATATTCTCCTTGGAGATGGGATTAGATTATCTCCTCAAATATTGAAATGGTGGAGGAAGTATTTGATAAGTCCTTTGAATTAATCCTTCATATATTCCCTACACATTACAAAGCTCACATATTTGAGATATATATGAAAACATGTTGATTTTCTAACATTTAATCACAAATTCCTTTTTTAAATACCGCCTAAAATGAATAAAGTGGAGAACAATAATTGAAGCTGAAGTATATTTATGGAAATGATATCATGAAAGGTTAATGGAAATGAAATGTGAAGAATGGTGAAGGGAAGGTGGATGAAAGATAGGACGATTTCTGAGCCCCAACACCCCCAACCAACTTGTTGCATGTCCTCATGCAACGTAATGGATCTTCCATAAACTAAAATTTTGGCATCCCCGGATATTTGGCTTTGGGTGATGATGATAATGAATGTTTCTAGGATGTGATTTTCATGAGTAACAACTGATATTTTTCTTATGGTTTGGTTCTTGTGTGACAACCATGAATATATAAAAGAATGTTGGTTCTTGTGTTAACAACATTCATTTTGTTATTTGTTCTCTTGTTGTTATGATAATAATTTGCCCATATTTTCTAGTAAAAATATGTTCTATCAATGTGCATAAGGAAAACATCACTTAGTATAAGAAATACCTTTTGTTTGTTTTGTATATGTGTGAATCGTATTACCAATATATATATTAGTGCTTATGAAGTAAAGTGAAACAAAATATCATTGGAAAAGAAATGTTCATAATTGGTAAATGGGGAGACGAAAAATATGGAATGGTGGTGAAAATGGAGTGATGATAGTGAATAATGTCCCCTACCCCAAATGAACTTGTTGCATGTCCTCATTTTAGCCCGTATAAGTCGTAAAAGTGAAAGAGGAAAGGCTGAGATGAGATTTTCCAAATTATTCATTGCTAGGAGTTTGAGGAATTACATGATTAAAGTTAAGAAAATAACATACCTCCACTTACCCAAAATGTTGATGAACTATACAGTAGGAATATGGTTGATACGGCTACTAGAGCATGGAAGATTTCACTACTGCATGATCATGTGAAAAGTGATTTGTTGTAGCTGTGACTGTTGTAATTGCTAGATCATAGAATGTGAAGTGGAGGAAGCTAAAATGCTGTTGAATGCACCATGGAAGAGAGAAAGTATGAAGGTGGAAATCTGAGTACTCGGAGGCGGTAGTCATCTTTAACATAGCTGATAGAGTCATGAAAAGTGTATAGTCTTCACCCTGACTACTTGAGAGCACGATGGTACAATTCTAATCATGCGAGAGTATGTGTCGATGTCGAGGCATGGGAAGAAATCATTGGATTACAAGCCAATGATGAATGTCATTAGCCAATGTAAGGAGGTGAAAACTCACCATTGATGTCAATGAAGTGCCGAACGAGTACATCTGTGAAGTCTTTTGAATGGTGGCACGATGTGAGGAGCCACTTGAAGAATCCATTTATCAAGGGACATTGATGTATTAGATGATTGTCGTTAGAGCAGGAGAACTTGCCATTAAGGCATGCAAGCCTCAGTGCTCAAAATGGACTCTAGTCTATATTGCAAATAAGGTGTTGAGGTCTGATGGGGCAAGACTATTGAAAGGTGGGCCTTAAGGGAATCCCACATCAGTGTAGCGAGTTTGTATAAAAAATATTTGGTAGGACTATGTGTAATATCTCAAGCAATGTTTGGAAAGGAAATGTAATCCTTAGAAGGAATTGGTTTTTATTCAAGAGGCCAACTGGAATGGAAAAAGATGGAAAAAGTGAACTGAAAAAGATAAAAGGAATGTATGCAATTCCAAAATGACATGAGCATGTGTGAAGTCATGTGAAAGTTAAAGGAATGGAAGATGGCTTCAACCGCACGGGATGACTAATTAGCTTTGAAGGAGAAATGGGATAGTGTCATATCATGAAATTTGGAAAAATGTGGAAATAATAGTGTATCAGCATGTTCATTGTGTAACAGCAAATATCAAGATGCACAAAAAGTTGTCGTGTAACAACAAACATCAAGATCCACAAAAAGTTTATGTAAGCATAAAATGTTGTTGTATCCGTGAAATGTTCGATGAGTAACAACTCCTTCAAAGTTGTCTAGTAAACATGTTTTTCTGAAATGTTGTGATTCTTGAAGATCAATGTGGCATGGAAAATGAGCGTCATGTTCCTGCAATCAATCTTTAATATTAATCCTGCAATCAAAACTTCACGAGAGCATCACAAAATATAAAATGCAAGAGATAAGTACAAAATTGAGATAGAAAATAAATGCAATTATAAGTATCCCGCACTTATTTGTTTAAGTCATTGCTGGTTCAAGTGACTTAAGAAAAACAAATGAATATTAAACATGAAAACATGTATTTGTTATTGGTTTCAGGAATGTTTTTTTTTTAAAGAAAGTGTCTCATTTTAAAAGGCAAATGTTTAATAACCAAAAGTGCTCCGTGTCGATGTTTTTATTGTTTTGAACACAATCTATAAAGAAAATTAAAATAACGAAAATTCTACTAAACCGTAAACCAGGATTGCAAGAAAAACACAAGTTACAATTGCTTATACAAATTTTCAATTCTTGACAACCGTGTTGTGCCACAATCATTCCTTCATACAATTCAAGATGAGTAAGAGGCAGCTGGACAACTTTTTTTATACAAAATTTCAATTCTTGACAACTATGTCGTGCCACAATCATTCCTTCATACAATTCAAGATGAGTAAGAGGCAGCTGGACAACTTTTTATCTTCTAAATTTGAACATGAATGAACTTCGCTGCTCTCGATTCTCCATGAATCTTCTGTCAGCATGCATCCATAAGAAAATAATATTCAAACCTCCATTATGACTGGTATCCACTTTGCATTTAGTTTGAGTAATGACTGGGCGTTCCACTTGGCATAAACGTTTCTTGCAAATCCGTTATTTCCCGAAATCTGGGTTTTACACGTTCAAAGAAAGACAAACTGCTCTCAAACCAAGAAGAATTTTGGCTAACCGTCCGTGTGTCAACTAAATAAGACCCTTCTGCATAAAACCCATGTCCCGGATTTGTGAAATTCATCATGGTTTGCTCACAAATTGCAGCCTAAGTTGACTATATGCAAATGGACGTTAATTGATGGAAAATTTAGATTGAAAGTTTCGCATTGCATATGTGAGTTGGGTCTCGAGGCTCTCTAATATACATGAGGCAGTTCAAAATTCTAACTTGAAAACCATAATTGATTCTCTATCAAAATGTAGGCTGGAGGAAGATTATTATTTGAGTTGGTGCCTGACTTCAACAACTAATCACACAACCTCCATTCAATCAATTGTGGGCTGCAGATTGAGCATATCCAAACTAAACCATAGGTGTCAGAAGTATATGGGTGAAATTTGGTGCCAGCTGGTGGAATTTGGTGCATTCGTGCCAATCATACATATATTTTTAAACTCCTTCCAATTATTAGGCAAATTATTGCTCACATAAAATAAGGATCTTGTTAATTCTTTGCCTTTTTTTTTCATTTTATTATTGAAAAAAAATCTTATGGTTAAGAAACATATACGAGAGGTATAAGAAATGGCGGTTTATTGCATCTATTTTGGCCAATAATTTTGGGAGAATATCTCGGAAGGAATTTCTCCAAGCTTACCAAATGCGTGAAAAATTATGGGCAGTTGAAACTGCCACGCAACAACCATAATTGCAATACTCTATCGATTTGTTTCTTGTTGAGATTATGGCTTGGATTTAGTTAATTCATTATCAATTTTTTTTTCTTTTTTAATTTTGAATCAACTTTTAACAATAACATCTCTACCATCGTTCTCTTTTACTCTTTTTGGAATTAACCGAAGGCTTCAGATTTCATTGTTTTGCAAGTTGTTTAATGTTTCATGTTTTGTTGCAGGCTGAGTTCAAGGTCAGAAGATTTCAAGTGGTGAAGGTGGAGATAGAGTGTGAAAGGCCGAAGAATAAATTCTCCACTAGATTCTATCTTGATTTGCTAATGTTTTTGCAGGGTTATTATTTAATTGCTTGTTGCAAAAAAAAAAAATGAAATTCAAAACCAGAAATGAACCAATCCGAAATTCCAAAAACCCAGTTCAATCGATTCCAGGCACAGTTCAACCACTGTAACAGCATGTGAAAAAAAAAAATCACTGTTTCAGCATGCTGTAACAGCATGTCAAAATTTCACTGTTTCAGCATGTAAAAATTTCACTATTTCAGCATGCTGTAATAGCTTTTAAAATTTGGTTTTGTTTTATTCGTCTAATTTTTTTTTTATTGTGTTTATTTGCAGGTCAAAGGATGGACGGAAAAAAAAAAAAAACATTCATTTTTGAAATCAATTTAGGCATCCTGTTTTCTGATCCTCGCAATCACACGAAGTGAAAAGGAGAGCATACTTATAAAAATTAGAGCAAAAACGTTCTTTTATTCATTATCCTACCTACTCTATGCTAATTAGAATTAAAAATTAGTTACGTGTAATTAAATTTCCAGTGTAGCCACCCACGTAGCAGTAACATCAATATGTTCAGTGGCAATTTCTTGAATGAAAAGTGAAAATATACGAGAGTGAATGAATCTAGTCGTTGTAATGGCAAACTAACTAAGTAAAAACAAAAAGACTGATCTAATTGAGTAGTTACCTGGAACCATTGTTCAATAAGGATTTCGTAGGCGCGATTTTCCTCAATCGGATCATGCTGTAACTCCTCTTCATCTTCCTCGATCTCCTGTTCGAATGATTGTTCATCATCGGATATGCAGGATTCTTCAGATGTTGAATCTTCAATTGTTTCTGGAGGAGTATTTGAATCTTTGATCCTTGTCAAGATCTCCCCTTCCAAGGAAGAGGAGATCCCGACGTCTGCCAAGATCTGAGTGAGTAGTTCCAAGCTGACACTCATTGTTAAATCATGTTAAAAAGAAGGATTCTTACAACACCCAAATAAAAAATGAAAAACTTAAAAAAAATACACTCTTGCTAAAACATAAAAAAAAATTACTCTTCACAGTTGCATAAATTAAAATGTTCCTGATAGTTGGTCAGGGAGAACATGGGCAGTCTCCATTCAAGTAGTTGTTAAGACCCCTAGAACCGACACATGTAGATCACACTTGCAAAAATTTAAACTAATCTTGCGGAAATTGAAATTTACACCCTAATTACGCTTGCAGGAATTGAAATTCATACTCTAGAGCTGGCAGGGAGAACATGAGGAGTCTCCACTCAAGTAGCTTCTATGACCCCTTACCAACACATGCAGGAATTGAAATTTACACTACCCTACATGTCCTTACCCGTATGTCACCTCAAAGTTAGGATCATGTCTAATCACACTTGCATAAATTGGAATGAAAAAGAAACTAATACCTCAATCCATCGTGCTTCCTCGACAACAACGCCAAAATGTTAGGCGAAATATTGTCGTTTAATTTCGTTGTAGTATTTTCCCAACCATTTAATTTGTCAATCCAAGGTTCTTAGGCTTACGAAGCACACACACTATATATGCAGGACTAAAGTATAAATAATCTAATCTAAATTGTTGAAATGAAACTAATCTAGGAAAGCAGGAAACATTAATCTAGAAAAGCAGGAAATTGCATAAAGAAAAAACAATACAACATGTGAAGAGTTAACGAAAAATAACATATGTGATCTCACACAATAAAACTATCTTGAATTACATAACAGTAATCAAATGACAATCATGAAAACATAACAATGAAAGAATATGAATCAAAGCTAAGAATCCCTTTCTCTTTCGAATCTTAATGACTACTCTAATTCTAATTACATGCTAATTGAATTCTCATGAAGAGAGAGCACTCTCTTTTATACATGAGAGCCTTGAAGATAAGATAACCATCTCATTATTACAGATCCACTAGTCTCTCAACCTATTTTCCATTATTATAAAATATAATCCCTTTAAATCCTCACACATATCTCTCATATATCTTAGATAAGATATTCCAACCAAATCTCCATGATCTTCTCCTTGGAATGGGATTGAATTATCTCCTCAAATATTGAAATGGTGGAGGAAGTATTCGAGAAGTCCTTTGAATTAATCCTTCATATATTCCTACACCTTACAAAGCTCACACATATTTGAGATATATATGAAAACATGTTGATTTTCTAACATTTAATCACAAATTCCTTTTAATTACTAAAATGAATAAAGTGGAGAACAATAAGGTGAAACCCAAGTATATTTATGGAAATGATATCATGAAAGGTTAATGGGGTGATGAAATGTGAAGAATGGTGAAGGGAAAGGTGGATGAGAATAGGACATTTCTGAGCCCCAACAGAGTGTTTTCCTATGTAATAGAACATAAATACTAAGTTACAGGATTGATATAAATACTTAGAGGATTTGTAGGCATTTGTTAGAGTTCCTGAGAGAAATAAATCTCATTTTTATGTAATGGAAATATGTTTGAGAAAGGAGAGACAAAGGTTAGAACGAGAGTAGATGAAGGTTGGATAGATATGGGTGTGATATAGAACTGTGTAAAGTGATTTGTGTGTTGTATGTTTAAGGTTTGAGCGATTGAAAGAACCAATGAAATTATGATATGTTTTAGTTGAGATCTCCAGTTCTTTGTGTGTTAATTTGTTGGTATATTCTTATGACTTCATTCAGTATATTTTCACTTGGAGATGTTAATGTATGCATTAGAAGGAAATACCATGTGCAACTAATTCCAACCAAGTCCTAAAACCATGTTTAAAAAAATATTTCCTGAGTATTTGTATTTGCAGGAACAAATAGTCACAATTTAGCATAGTGGAATCACCCCTTAAAAATTTGCGACAAATTGGTATTGTTTGTTGAATTCCATGCAGATTTTTCTATGATCTATTGGTATTATTTGTTGAGTTATGTGTGCAAAGTTCTCTGCGACGGATCAGAGTTGTCTGTGAACCGTTGATATTATTTGTTGATTTCTATGCATAGAGTTGTCTGTGACAGATCTCGTCAGTATTGTCCACTCATGCTTCCGTGCAGAGGTATATCCACGTAGTTCTATTTCCACACAAAGTTATCTATGATAGAGTGGAATTCAACATTGTAGAAAAAGGAAATTTGAGCGCGTGTTCATGTTGATTTGAGGCCACTTAAGCAACTTGAATGATAGTTGTTGACATAGTATTGAAAATTGTAATGACCCAAATTCTTAAAAATATCATAACAGAACAAAAGTACGCACCATGTATAGAATGTGAGCATGGAGCACAACTCCAAGATAGCTAAGTTACACAATAACTCCTTAAAGAATAGGGGAACCCCCTCCAAATAACCAAATACCATTCATACTTCACAATTCACCTCCCCCAATTATGAATACATGACCTCTATATATACGTATTCACACTTGAACATGAGTCCATTTTACGATTAGGCCGACCTTATTACATATATATTTACACATCAAATGTACATTTAGTCCCATATATGCCCCCCCTTGGGGTCATATCATATACATTTATCCCCATATATTCCCCCCTTGGGTCATAACATAGTACCCTCCTTCAAAAAACTTTATCCTCAAAGCTTTGCAATTAAAGGCTTCACATGTGATGAAACCAAGTAATATGATTTTCTTATGTTCCTGATTTCTTCCTTCCATTGATGATGATCCATCCATCCAAAATCAATTCTTTTCAATCATAATCCTTGCTGTCTGGATGTTGCATGATTTTATTTCCCTCGATTCCATGTATCATTGTTGAATCTTCTCCAATTTGTAGTAGATGTTGGTCTATGATAACATCTTTTGGAATAATGGTTTTTTTATGCCATATTCCATGAATATTCATGAGTATTCCATATTTTTCCTAGATAATGATGATATTGATCTTAGACTTGTAATCCTTGAAATCTTTCTTGATAATGAGGGTGTCAATATGGTTTGAAATTTGATGGTTTTTCTTCATTCTGCACACCCATTTCATCTATCTTATTTTCAAAGACAATGGAATCCTTGATCATCTTAGCTTGGTTTTTTTATTACTCTAGCCTTGGATATAATACCATCATATTCGGCATGTACATCCTCCAGATGGAGTTCAACTTTTTCAAGTATCTTATGGTGACCTTCTTGAATCTTGTCTTCTTTCTCTTTTTGAAGTTGAAATGTCACCCCATTTATCAAATTTTGATGTCTTTCTTCAGTTCTAGATTGCATTTTTTATTTTACCTCATTAGTATTTAGGGATTATTCAACCTTCTTGCAAATTTACTCTTAAATTATTTTGGTAGATTCTTCATCCAAGATCCTTTCTTTTTCTTGATTTTGACAATGCTTATTTTCTTCTTTCAATCTCTTAACCTCATCCAATAGTTTTTTTATTATGGTTTCGTAATATGCATATATCTTATTCTTTATTTTTCAATTCTTCCCTTGAATCATCATTTTCCCACTTTGCTTTGCAACTCTTTTCTTGCTTTAAGTTCCTAATCTCCTTAATGAGTGATTCATTAAGGGATTGCAACTTGGCGAACTCATTGTTTTTCTTTGCAATACATTTTCTTAGCTCTTCATTATCCTTTTGAAATTTGGAGACATTTTCTTTTGATTCCTTTAATTCCATTTGAATTTTATGAATCTCCTCCATTTTGTTTTTATCCTTGATCCATTTATTTGAGAATAATTCTTCAAATACTTCCCATGTGGTGCTTCTTATAGTACCTTCGTCAAAGCTATACCACCACTTACCAACTTCACCATTCAAACAAATACCTTCCCCAAAAGTATTCTTGTAATTTTTATTTATCATTCTCAACCATTCCTCAGGACTGATTTCATCATTGTCTTCATCTCCTCTAAAGTTAGGTATTGTCATTGATTCTTAATTGAGGTCTAACCCCAATCCTTAACTTCCAACCTAAATATATTAAGGATAAATGTCTCAAATAGTTATAATCCTTGTTCCAATATGACCTTGTACATTTGATATTTCCAACGGATTTTGAATCATCTCAATCGGACATCCCAATCAAAAGTTATGATAGTTTTAAGTGACATACCTTTGAAAACTTTGATTTGGAGTATATCTTCCTAGCCGACCTTCCTTCTGATGTATATCTAAAATTTCAGCCCCTTTGAGTATGAAATTGTGACATATAATCCTATGATATGTCCTCTCTTCAATTCCACAGGTCTGAGCAAAATTGGATGTGCCAAGTGGAAGTTGTGGTAACTTCCCCACACCTTGTTGATTTTTGGCCTTTCCAGGAGAGCGAACTTGTGCAGTGTGCCACGCGCACAATATTTTCTATCTGATTCTGAAAATTGTAAAAAAACTACTAAAGGCCATCATATTTCTAATGAAACTAGTCTCATGGAATTTGGATCTTATATGAATAATTTATTCCTATTTTACTTGGAACAACTGTTTGAGACTAGTCAATAGGACTAGTTAGATACCTTATCTTCTACAAAGTGTATCTCCGAAAGTGTGATGCTGTAGAAGATGAAATTTTTACCATGGAGACCTGGATATTTTCTATGAATAAATTATGATTTTATCCTTCTAAAGTGGCTCCAAAACAAATTTATAGAGAAAATTCTGAAATGAATGTATCGAGGAAGCAAAACCCTATGATCAGTGCTCTTATACCAAATGTAATGACCCAAATGATTAAAAATATTATAACAGAACATAAGTACACACCATGTACAGAATGTGAGCGTGGAGCACAACTTAAAGATAGATCATTTACATAATAACTCCTTAAAGAATAGGGGAACCCCATCCAAATAACCAAATACTATTCATACTTCACAATTCACCTACCCCAATAATGAATACATGAACTCTATATATACCTATTCACACTTGAAAATGAGGACCTTTTACCATTAGGTAGACCTTATTACATATATGCTTACAAATTACATGTACATTTAGGCCCATATATTCCCCCCTTGGGATCATATCATATACATTTAGCCCCATATATGCTTCCCTTGGGTCATAATAAAAACTCTGTGATCATGGGTTGAAGTTGGTGATTCATGCCATCATTTTTGGTATCAAAGATTACATAGTAAGTGTTCTCATGAAGAAAGAGAAGATGTCTCCCAGGAGAATGGGTCAAGGCATACCAGTTACAAATGTGAAATTCAACAGGAGGTGAGGCCACTTCGAGCAAACATGGAAGGTATGGAGACTTCCATGAAGAGGGAACCTGACACGAGAGATATTAGTGAAGGTGAAGAAGGAAAAACCTCTAAGGAAGAGGAAAAATAATTGGGATAGGATGATTGATAAGTTGAAAAGAAAGTTCATTCCTAAGGATTACGAGTTGAATTTATTCAGACAGTTACAAAATCTCAGACAAAAGACTATGACTATGAAAGAATATATAGAAGAATTTTATAGATTGACATTTTGAGGTGGAAATATTGAAGAAGATGTTTAAAAGGTTTCCAGATATATTAATGGCTTGAGGTATGATATACAAGATGAAATTAGAATTTTTTTCTTGAAGATAGTTGAGGATTCCTATCAAGTATATTTGAAGGCAGAGGAGAAGATAGCCAAAAAACATAGCTAGAAGAATAGAGCAAGAGGTCCAACAAGAGGCAAAGAACAATCTAGTAACAGAGGGAGATTTCAGACTCCAAGAGATGAAGGAGAAATCTCAAGCTCAAGTAGTCAATCATCAAGAGGAGGAGAATCAAGAGGGATAATATTTTTTTCCAGAGGAAGAGGTAGAGGAGGCAGAGAAATTAGATTTTATACATGTGGAAAGACATGTCATATGTCATGAGACTGTCCAGAAAATAAATCAGGAGGTCAGAGAAATGCAAATATTGTAGAACATAAAGAAGAGAATGTGAATCTAGTCCCACAAGAATAATTTCCCAAGGTAGGGGCATTGTTGCTGAGAAGAGTTTTGATAAAATTAGAGAAGGAAGCATCTGGTGCTCTCCTCTGCATTATTTCCATGGAATCCATTCTCATTTAGAGTCATCTCATTTCTTCTTCCATTTCTGGATTCTCTCTATGCCTCTTGGGTGGCATGATTTCACTATGTCACCTTCTTATGCTTACAAACCGAAATCGAATTTTCTTGATACCACAAATGATATCAATTTACCTCCTTTCTCCTTTGTCTGTTGTCTGCAAACAAACTCAATATCATCTCTAATACCACCTAATGCATCCCTCTTCTCGATCAACGGTCAAGATCTCCTTCGGGTCTCTGGACTTCTGAGATCTCAAATCTCAAACTTCACTCTTTTTCCCAATGGCTTTTATCCGAAGGCTATAATCCACTGACGCGTGCCCACTTGATCTGATGATTGAGAATTACTTTGGGTATTTAACCTGGACTCCACATATTTGTGCCACCTGTCCTCTGGATCTGACGATCGAGGATTACTTCGGGTCTTTACCCATAGTGCATGGATATACGCCACGTCTCTCTTAGATATGAGGAATATGAATTACTTCGGGACTTTACCCGTAGTCCACAAATTCACGCCACGTCTCCTCTTTATCTGATGACTATGGATTACTTCGGGACTTTACCCAGAGCTCACAGATCTATGCCATGTCTCTGATGAACTCCGACGGTCAGATTCACTTCGAGTGATCCGATGCCTAAGATTTACTTCGGACGATCTGACAATTTTGATTCACTTCGGCTAATCATACGATTGAGATTTACTTCAGATTTTCGACTCTCCGGACTTCGAAAAATCTCAAATCTCAACTAGGAAACCCCAATGCAATTTACCTGGAGCTCACGATCTATTGATAAGTGTCCACTCACAGATTGATGACTCTTGGCTCTTTGGCTATTCACGCTTCGGGAGTTTCAAGTCTCAAACTTGCCTCTTCCTGAACTCATGGTATCTGATGGCTTAGATTATCTTGGGTGATCCGACGCTTGAGGTTTAATTCAGACGATCTGATGGTTCAAATATGCTTCAGATGATCAGACGATTGAGATTTTACTTTGGCTCTCCATCTCTCCGGACTTTGGAAATCTAAATTCTCAAACTTTGGTGAGTTCTCTCTCCTATGTGTGTGAAGCGCTAAGGCTCATGCACCTTGATATGATCACGCAATTTTTGATTCTTTGCATTATGATCCAATGACCACTATCACTCCTCCTCCCGAGCTTCTGATTTCTTTTGACTTAGAAGATTTATCATTCTTCAAAGGTCTCGACCTTTTCTCCTCCTATGAGTCCGACTCTTGGATCTTGTCAACACTGATGAGAAGTGATATCCCTTCTAAGATTGATCCTTAAAGGATTTCAACTTCCCACACACTTCTCACATTCGAGGATTTCGATAACTCAGTTCAAAGGATTTCTTGAAAAGAAATTATTCTCGCCCACCTGGTGTTCCTTTGTTCTGGTTCTTCAACGCTTAGTCATTCCTTGATGATGTGCACTCCTTGCACCTAGTCTAAGTTTCCTTTGTTCTCTCTCTAAAATATTCTGATTCAATCTGATACTCATTCAAAGCACTCCTTGCATTTGAGATGCACACCTTTCATATGAGTTTAAGAAGAGAAACAATTGAAACTTATCCAGTTTCGTCACGAACTCATACGATCAAATTCTTGAACAATCATACATGAACGAAATGAAATAAATGACATGCAAATAATGTAACATTCATTCAATCTCACATTAAAATGAACACAGTCCAAGATTTGGGACAATTATGTCTGTTCTATTCATTCATGAAACAATTACATAATCTTCCAGTTCTTCACTGCATCTTTCTTCTACTCTATTCTGCTCTATTGATCTGTATCTTCCTACCTCATAATACTTTTACAATACAAAAACAAACTGTATAAGGAATGGCTCCATGATCTCTCTCGTCCTGTCTGCAACCTATCATGTCAACTCTTAGTGGTTACCTACTTTGTCCTATTAGAATCACTAACAGTTATTTCCAGATAAGAGCCAACACTCTATATATGCAACTCCTTACAGTCCTATACGAATTTACAAACACGACATATCTAAAAATGTTGTTTCCAAAATATCTCAAAAACTCGATTTAGTTCTGAGTTAAATGTTGATTTGAAACTTTGTCGTGCTGAGATGTCATATCTTTTCCTCCACGCTTGCATCTTTGACTTTGAAGGTGATGAACCTGCATCATACTCCTTTGGTTAAAATTTTCATGGAATCCTATCCATGAGCTACTGCATTGTTTTTCCATGCTTCAAAATATTAGGTTTTGTCACCCAACTTGCATCTTCCATTGGATGATATTTCCACTTCACTAAGTATTCAGGATATGTATTCCTCCTAATCTTGTTTCCATCTCTTTGTTCAATGATTTTCTCCATCTGATGTTTTTCTGCTGTGGGTAATTGTTCTTCCCACTGAAATTCCTTCTGATCATATGATTCCCCTACCTCATCTCTCCTGTAAGGATACAGGTCTTCAACATTGAATATCAGTGATATCCCAACACTGTCTGGCAACTCAATTTCATAAGCATTGGCTGCGAATTTTATGAGAATATTGCATGGTCCTATCTTCTTCATCTTCAACTTGTTGTACGTTCCCCTTGGAAACATATCTTTTCTCAAATGAGCTAAAACTTCATCTCCACCTTCGAATTGAACTTCTCTCCTCTTTTGATCAACTCTGTTCTTGTATTTTTGGTTTTTGTCCTGTGGCTATTCTCTAACTCTGTCATGGAGTTTCTGCATTTCTATTGCAAAATATTCTGCTCCAGCGCTTTTGAATTCTTCTTGACTCAGATCTCTCAAATCTGTAATCCCTCTTGGTTGTATACTATACACAATTTCAAATGGACTTTTCCCTGTGCTCATGTTCACTAAATTGTTGAATGCAAATTATTCCTGTGCCAGAATCTGATCCCATTGACGACCTTGCTCAGTGACTAAACTTCTTAACAAGTTTCCCAGACTCTTGTTTACTAATTCAGTCTGTCCATTCGTCTGAGGGTGATATGCTAAACTAAAGGACAAGTTTGTTCCCAGCCTCTTCCATAGAGTCCTCCAAAAGTGTCCTACGAAGTTGGTGTCCCTGTCTGATACTATGATCCTCGACAATCCATCTAGTCTCACCACTTCTCTGGAAAAAAAAATGGCTACGTGTGTAGCATTGTTTGTTTTATGGCATGGTATGAAATGTTCCATTTTTTAAAATATGTCCACCACAACAAATATGGAATCACTCCCTTTCCGAATTCTAGGAAATCCCAATACAAAATCCATACTGATTGTATCCCACATTCTTTCTGGAATTGGTAATGGCTGATACAAACCAATGTTTTGTTGTCTTCCTTTTGCATTCTGGAAAATTATGCATTTGTTCACAAAATGTTTCACTTTTTCTCTCATGCTCGGCCAATAATATGAATTACTCAGCTGTTCAAATGTCTTATCATGACCAAAATGTCCATCCAAACCTCCACTATGTTTCTCTTTCAACAGGTTATCTCTCATTGAGCATTTCAGTATGCATAGTTGGCTTCCTTTGAACAATAATCCATCCTAGATAAAATATTCAATCCATGGGCTTCTATCTCCCAGCAAAGGATTCTTGCATGCCTCATAAGATTCCATAAAATATTCATCTTCTCTATACATCTCCTTGAGGTGTTCAAACCCTAAGGTTTCCATTTGGAATTTCTGTACAATTAAACTCCTCCTGCTCAAAGCATCTACAACTTTGTTGGCAGTTCCTACAATATGCTTAATAACAAAAGTAAATTTTTTCATAAATTCTACCCATTTACCATGTCTCTGATTCAACTTTTCTTGCCTAGTAATAACCTGCAAAGCTTGGTTATCACTGTACAAGACAAATTATTTGGGAATTAGATAGTGTCTCCACTTCTTCAAAGCTTGAATCACTGTATAAAATTATTTGTCATAGGTGGAATACTTCTTCTTGGTGTCATTCAACTTCTCACTAAAATAAGCAACTGGCCTATTATCCTGACTCAAGACTACTCCAACAGCTAATCCACTTGCATCACATCTTACTTGAAATGTTTTTTCAAAATCTACTAAAACCAGAATTGGTTGTTCTGTGATCTTCTCCTTCAACACTTTGAATTTTTTTTCAGATTCCTCTATCCAACTGAAGGACTTGTGTTTCTTCTTCACAATGTCCAACATGGGTGTACATATACCACTGAAATTTCTGATAAACTTTCTATAAAAACTCGCTAACCCATGAAAAATTATTACCTCAAATATGTTGCTTGGTGATTGCCATTCTCTGATTTCTCTCACCTTTTCTGGATCCATCTTCAATTCATTTGAAGAGATCAAAAAACCCAAGTATATGAGTTCCTTCTTCATAAAACAACTTTTCTTCAGATTTGTCAGCAATTTCTCTTGCTGCAAATTTTCCATCACTGATGTCAAGTGTCTTAAGTGTTCTTTCTCTATCTTACTGAATATTAGTATGTCATCTAGATATACTATGACAAATTGTCCTATGAAGTATTTTGATACTTCATTCATCAATCTCATAAATGTGCTTGGTGCATTTTTCAACCCAAATGGAATGACCAACCATTCAAACAATCCTTCATTTGTCTTGAATGTTGTTTTCCATTCATCTCCCTCTCTCATATTTATTTGATGATATCCACTCTTCAATTCTATATTGGAAAAATAGCTTGCTCCACTCAAACAATCCATCAAATCATCCAT
This sequence comes from Picea sitchensis, assembly GCA_010110895.2. Lineage (NCBI taxonomy): Eukaryota > Viridiplantae > Streptophyta > Pinopsida > Pinales > Pinaceae > Picea > Picea sitchensis. The sequence continues at coordinate 208,272 of SNQJ01S0011098.1, forward strand.
CCTTGGTAAAGGAAAATATGTACCTAATGGTTATCTTGTTAATGGCTCTGGAATCTGTACACATTCTCCATCCTCCATCTTTCTTTGGACTTAACACAGTTGGTAATGTGCATGGACTTAGACTTTCCCTGACTAAACCTTTATCCAATAACTCCTGGACTTGATTTTTGAATTCCTCATTCTCCCTAGGTGTCAACCTATAAGTTGCTTTGTTTGGTAAACTAGCTCCTGGAATAAGTTCAACATGATGGCTTATACTCCTAATGGGTGGCAATGAGTGAGGTAACTCATCCACTACTATGTCAACAAAGTTTTCTAACAGTTCCTATATTTCTTCAGGAAAATATTCCACAGAAGTATTTGTAAGGATAACTCTAGGCTTCCTCACTACAACAAACTGTATTTCTTTCTCCTTCTTGACTTCATTCAAGAGTTCCTTCCCACTCATGAGAAGTATACTTGAACTAGCTTCCCTCTTTTTCTCTTTGTATTCTATCGGTAACAACATATGTGTCCTACCATTCTTATCTAGTGTATAAGTATTCTTCCTCCCATCATGAATAACTTTTCTGTCAAATTTCCACGGTCTCCCCAATAAAATATGATAGACATCCATACGAATTACATCACATAATATTTCAGCCCTATAACCTCCTATTTTAAATTCAACTTAGCATTATTGACTTACCATTACTTGATTTCCTTTTCGTAACCATGATAACTTGTATGGGTTTGGATGTGCAGTTGTCTTCAACTCCAGCTTCTCCACCATCTATGTGGATACTAGATTGTCAGTGCTCCCACTGTCTATGATCACCTTGCAAACTCTGTCTTTCATCTTGCAAACAATTCTAAACAAACTTTTTCATTGAACTGGCTCCTCTACCTCCTTCTATAGTTTAAGAATAATTTTCCTCATCATGAGGTTCTTTCCTCCTTTTGTTTCTTCTTCTTCCACATGCTTCTATGCTTCAACAACGTTTGCTTCACCTCCTCTTTATTTCTTTCTCTCAGGACATTCCCAATACTTGTGCCCTGGTTTTCCACAGGTATAACATCTGACTTCTCCTCCTCTGGCTCTTCCTCTTCCTCTGGAAAAAGAGATTCTTCCTCCATGTTGTACTTCTTTAGAACTTCCACCTTTCTCTAGGTGACTATGCTTTTTGCCAGCTTCATGCTTTGGTTTCTAGAAATTTCCTCTGTTGGTTCCCTTACCTCTTCTTGAATTTCCTCCTATGTTTCGTTGTCTTTGTTTCCTTGCCAATTTTTCTTCGTCTTTCAAGGTTGCTTGATAAGAATCCTCAACTTTACTAACATACATCATGTTTATCTCCTCTTGTATTTCATATCTCAGCCCATTGATATATCTAGTTGTTTTCTCATCTTCATTCTCTTTCTGTCCAACCCTGATGTTCAGTCTGTAAAATTCTTCAGTGTACTCCTTCCCTGATAATATTTTATGTCACAGGTTTTTCAATCTCATGAACAAATTGATTTGATATTCCTTCGCGATAAATTTGGCTTTCATCTTGGCTACCATCCTATCCCAGTTATTAATTTTCTGCTTACGTTTGCTCCTGCGTTTGGCTTGCAGTTCATCCCACCATAGTCTTGCATGACCTTTCAGTCTTGTCACTGCATGCTTCACCATCTTATCTTCTTCAATATCTTCATAATAGAAGTATTTTTCCATATCACATACCCATTCCAACAATTCTTCAACTTCTAAATTTCCTTCATACATTGGTACCTCTATTCTTTCTCTGGCTCCTATTCTTGAAACAACTTTCAATAAGTGATCTTGTGCAACATCCTCTGCTACATTTTCTTCAACTTATATCTCTTGGCTCTCAGATTCACTAATATCTCCAACGTCTGGTGCTCTCCTCTGCACTGTTTCCATGGCATCCAATGTCATTAAGATTCGCCTCATTTCTTATTCCATTTCTGGATTCGCTCTACGCCTCTTGGGTGGCATGATTTCACTGTGTCACCTTCTGATGCTTACAAACATAAATCGAATTTTCTTGATACCACAAATGATATAAATTCACCTCCTTTATCCTTTGTCTGTTGCCTGCAAACAAACTCAATATCATCTCTGATACCACCTGATGCAACCCTCTTCTCGATCAATGGTCGAGATCTCCTTCGAGTATCCAGACTTCTGAGATCGAAAATCTCAAACTTCACCCTTTTTCCAAATGGATTTTATCTGAAGGCTATAATCCACTAATGCGTGTCCACTTGATCTGATGATCGAGAATACTTTGGGTATTTAACCCATAGTCCACTTATTTGTCCCACCTGTCCTCTGGATCTGATGATCGAGGATTAATTCGGGTCTCTACCCAGAGTGCATGGATCTACACCACCTCTCTCTTAGATCTGAAAGCTATGAATTACTTTAGGACTTTACCCAGAGTCCACAGATTCACACCACATATCCTCTTTATTTGAAGGCTATGGATTACTTCGAGACTTTACCCGGAGCTCACAGATCTATGCCACGTCTCTTATGAACTCCGATGATTCATATTCACTTCAAGTGATATGACGCCTGAGATTTACTTCGAACAATATGACGATTCATATTCACTTCGCCTGATCGAACGATTGAGATTTACTTTAGATTTCTGGCTCTCCGAACTTCAAAAATATCAAATATCAAATGGGAAACCCCAATGAAATTTACCCGTAGCTCACAATCTATTGACAAGTGTCCACTCATAGATCGATGACTCTCGGTTCTTCGGCTATTCTCTCTTCGAGAGTTTCAAGTCTCAAACTTGCCTCCTCCTAAACTCATGGTATCTGACAGCTCAGATTCTCTTAGGCGATTTGACGCTTGAGGTTTACTTCAGACAATCTAACAGTTCAGATATGCTTTGGATGATCAGATGATTGAGATTTTACTTCGGCTCTCTGGCTCTCCAAACTTTGTAAATCTCAATTCTCAAACATTGGTGAGTTCTCTCTCATGTGTGTGTGAAGCGCTAAGGCTCATGCACCTTTCTTTGATCATACAACTATTGATCCTTTTCACTGTGATCCAACGATCACTGTCACTCCTCCTGAGCTTCTGATTTCTTCCAACTTAGAAGATTTATCAGTCTTCAAAGGTCTTGACATTTTCTCCTCCTACGAGTCTGACTCTTGGATATCGTCAACACTTATGAAAAGTGTTTCCCATGCACTCCTTACGTTCGAGGATTTTGATAACTCAGTTCAAAGGATTTCTTGAAAATAAATTCTTCTCCCCCACCTGGCGTTCGTCTATTCTGGTTCTTCGACGCTTAGTAGTTCCTTCACACTATGAACTCCTTGCACCTGGTCTAAGTTTCCTTTGTTCTCTCTTTGAACTCTTATGATTCAATCTGAGACTCAGTCAGTGCACTCCTTGTGTTCGATATGCACACCTTGCATACAAGTTTCAGAAGAGAAACAATTGAAACGTATCCAGTTTCGTCACAAACTCATACAATCAACTTCTTGAACAATCATACATGAACGAAATGAAATAAATGGCATACACAGACTGCAACATTCATTCAATCTCACATTAAAATGAACACAGTCCAAGATTTGGGACAATTCTGTTTGTTCTATTCATTCATGAAACAATTACATAATCTTGTAGTTCTTCACTGCGTCTTTCTTCTACTCTATTCTCCTCTATTGATCTATATCTTCATATCTCATAATACTTTTACAATACAACAACAAACTATCTAAGGGCTGGATCCATGAGCTCTCTCGTCCTGTATGCAACCTATCCTATCAACTCTTAGAGGTTACCTACTTTTTCCTATTACAATAACTAACAATTGTTTCTAGATAAGAGCCAACACTCTATATCTGCAACTCCTTATAGTCCTATACGACTTTACAAACACGACATATTTAAAAATGTTCTTTCCAAAATATCTCAACAACTCAATTTACTTATGAGTTAAATGTTGATTTGAAACTCTGTCATGTTGAGATGTCATATCTTTGTCTGTCATGTTGAGATGTCATAACTTTGAAGGCGATGCTCCTGCATCATGGAGCATATGGATTCTCTTCTATCCATATGTCTATGTATGATACACCTTCGTGAATGGTGTTGTATTGCGACAACTTCATATGTACGTGATTATTTTACTCAATGGATATTGTAACCGCATTTTGGAAGAGGTGAAAATGGGTGTACATGTCAATTATTGTAACCGCATTTTGGAAGAGGTGAAAATGGGTGTACATGTCAATTACAGCTCCTTCTAGCTCATTTTCTGAATTTTCAACACTAATTTTGAAGCTTTGGAGGCTCCTCTCATCAATCTTTACCTGTTGAAGTCTTTCCTCTAGTTCTATAATCCTTGACTCATTTTCTTCATTTCGATGGCATTATATTTGTATGTTTTCTATGTTGGAGTTCATGAATGTGGAGCAACACTTAGTTGTGGAAACGAGGTCTTCTATGACATCTCATGTGACTGGGACATGGTTAATTACTAAGATAGGGAATCCTTTAGTTACTAGAAGTTTATTTACCCATTTCTGAATGATCCTATTGGTCTTACTATCATAAGTGAAGCTCCTCAGATCCAACACTTTGCTCGACTGAAATGGCTCCCAGAGTTCGAGTCCTAAACTGTTGCGTGTCAAATTTGTTTCTATACTTGTAGTAGATGTTCCTGGGATTTCCACCTCCATGGGACGTGTGTCATCCCTTTTGTCTTCTGTCTTTTTATTTTGTATTTCTTCTTCAACAACTTCGTCTGCTGCATTTTTTGTTGTTTTCTCTACTTACTTCATTGTTGCTCGTTCCTTCATTTCGTGTTCTGCTGCAACTTTTTCTTTTGCTCTAGATTTAGCTATAGCTTTGTTAGCTTGAATATTTCGCTTCTTCGTGTCATATTTATTATTTAAATTTTTTTCTTTATCCCTCCTCTTTTTCTCTGCTGGTAATTATTCTTCTCACTCTGCAGATCCCAAGTGTCATGAGACCGAAATAGGGGAGAGGTTCCTATATTCTTCTTGTTTTGCCTCTTTCATGGTTGCTTCCCTTGCCTTTTCCTCATTTGCAATTCTTCCTTTCGGCTGGCCATGTCTGTTGAAAATAACTTCATAATATGTCCTCACATTCTGGTGTACTTCTTCCTCTTCCAAAATATATATAGTATACTCATAAGGCAACCTAATATTATTGAAATGTTCCATGAAAATACCATTAGGATCATGTCTCTTGGATTTCTCTTCCCCAAAGTGATTGGAAATAAGGGTATCTACCTCTACCTGGGCTTGTTTAGTAGTTTCAAAGAAGTAATTGATGAGGTACAGAGGTAGTGGGGGACAAATTTCTTTATTAAATCTATACAACATCCCTCCAACTCTGTGTTTAATAGTTTGATATGATACTTGTTGAAGAACGAGCTTGTCGGGTATGAAACGTGGAATTATATGTGGTGGCTTCATTGCACCATATATTCTTATATAAGTACCATTCTCCATGCGATATCAATCTCCAATCCTTCTTATAACTACTATGGCTTTGTCAGTCATGCACAGGGGCACAATGAAAAAGATAAATTCATATAATGGAGCAAGGAAGTGTTCGCATATCCTTTGGTACTCTACATGGTATTTGTTCTCCCAGAGAACTTTACAATATATGTGGATTGTGGGGTCAGTAGGTTACCAAATCCATCCCATGTTAGGGTACTTGTGAGCTATACAGATTATGTCCAGGAGGTACGAGGACATATGGAAGCCAGGGAATGTTCATGGTTGGGTTTGATTTATTGTGGAGATAATACATGTGATATTTTCGGAAAATATGTCTACCCAATTGAATGAAGTCCCCAAACTTGGAAAGAAATAAATCATAGGAATGTATGATAAGGGGAATTGTGTTGCATCGAGTTCCCTGTATAATCTGCACAACATGGCTACCAAATATTGGTAGGGTATTCTTAAGGCACTATTAGGGTACCGACTTTTAGGTTTGCATTTAAATTGCTTGTCTCCCTTATACCATTTGGGGAACAAATCCTTCCGTGTATACTCAAACTCACTGAGTAGTTTATCAGTGTTTGTTTTCTCTTCACCAAGTTTTGGAGATCCTTGGTCAGGTTTGACCTATTTTGGGACTTCAATAGGATTTCGAAGGTGGAGCACAAGTCAAAGTGGAGATCACGGGATCTCGGCCCCTTTTAGGGCATTTTGGGTTTTGGGATTATGTAATGGGTATGGGGATGTCGGCCCATGGGTTTACCCATGTTTAGGCCCATTTTGTAATGTATAAATAGAAAGGTAGGTGATGTAAGTAAGGCGTGTGATGCTAGGTGCTAAGGGAAAGTGAAGGCCAATGTTCTAAGTGCAAGTGATAGTTGTAAATTATTTATACATACTGTGTGATACTTGGAAGGCTAAGTGAAAGTGACTGTAAGATATTGTGTAAAGGCTTTGTGTTGTAACCTAGCTCGGGGAAGGAGGATCTGGTGAGGTGTGTGCAGATATCATGTCCTATGCGGAGTAGGACCTTGTGGCTCTGTGCATGTAGAATATTGACATAAGACAATAAAGAGAAGAAGAGTTGGTGGACATAGCCCCAGGCTGGGGGTGAACCACCTATATCCTATGTTTTGGTTTCTTTGTGGATTATGGTTGTTTTATGGTTCATATGATTAATTCTTAGTGCAATGATGTATGCTTAGATAAATATGATAGCTTAGTGCCTAATGATGTGAACAAGATGCTAGATATGATCTATGTTGATGTGCTTAGTGCTTGAATGTGTTAAATCTTGTTGAATATTGTGTTGCACTGTAATTAGGGTTTATATGCACTATAGACAAATGATAAATACTAATGAATCACAACTACTAAGTGTTCTATGAAGGTGTTGTAATCATAGATCTGTGTCCCAACTAAGGTTGTAGACACTGGAGTCCTGCAACCACCCATGCCTCTACCTCAGGTGAGACTTCATCTGCTTCGCAGGTGTTGCCAAAAGGGCCGATAGTTAGGGTTTTCTTGGTGATCTATTGAAGCGTTGAACCCTGGGTCTGCCCATGTGCCAACAAATGGTTCCATTGTCGGGACGTGAAACTGCGATTGTTAGGAACTGAGGAAAATAAATAAATCTTTGTGTGTAGATATATTTATTTAGTGCACAATATTCTACTTGACTGCGAAGCTCTGTGCTAAGAAAGGAGGCAGATCTGAAGAAAAGAGGTAAGATCTGAAATCTGTGTGCTCTGACAATGGTAAAGTTAATTTTTTTTATTAAAGAGGTAAGATCTGAAAGTTTTTTGCTTTGTTAAAGGTAAGATAAGTGGAAATTTTTGTTTTGAAAGTATGAATCTAGGTATGTTTGATAAATTTTGTCCTAGTCTGAAAACTAGGGCACAACTAGAAGAAATAAGGTTTGATATGAGTAGGTCTGATAGAAATAATGAAAGATATGTTATTCCTATGCATAGAATGAATGTTTGGACTAATAAATGGATGCAGGATCCTAGGAAGAAATTTTTGTAGGTTAGCCACCATGATCCTAATGCGTAGTACAAGAAAGGTTGGGGATCATTTAAGAGAAAGAGAGGATTAACTCTTTGTTACAGTTGCAGAAGACTAGGACATCTTGCTAAGGCATGCCTTGGTAGAAAACCTAGTTGTCTTTTTTGTAAAGATATGGACCATGACGTTCGGGATTGCCATAGAATGATTGCTAAGGTTGAAAGAATAAATATGAGAGAAGAAAACCCTGAGAAAGGCCAAGAAACTGAGACCATGGAAGAACCCCAGAAAGAATCAGAGACTATATTACTACAAATGAAAGAAACCGTGAATGACCACAGAGATATCAACTTATTAGAGATATTCAAAGAGAAAGAGTGCATAGAAACGAGAATATGAGACTTTGACATAGTCTGTGTCCTAGATGAGGAAACACGGGTGAATATTATGACAGAAAGAACTTGGGAAATTTTAGGAAATCATGCTATGATTCCTTCATTGGTAGGAATAGGATTGTTTAGACGAAAGTTGATAACCCTACGTGGAAGACTTACCCAGACATCTATGAGTGATCATGGCACTTCGACAAAAGAAGATTTTGAGGTTGTTAAATTTATTGAGAACAACGCCCCATTTGCGAGGTTACTAGTAAAAMCCTGGATTGAGAAAGATCAGACCCAAAGAAACAAAGATGAATCTCTAGAACATAAAAAGAAAGAACTAAGGGACTTCGACTACACCTTGGTTATTTYGTACCTCCCGAAGGGGATATGCATAGGCCAACCTCAGCGAGATAAGACCATGACACTAAAGATCAATGAMTTTAACCTAGGGGATCACAAGAACTTCATCATGCTCKCTCCTCATAGGTATTTGACTAGGAAGAAGGGGAATAAKTCGAGGATAATACTCCAACCATGGACTATGGACCTCGCGTAGTCCACCATCCTGAACGTGATGAAAATACCCCACTTTGGAAGGCACTAGGAGGTTAACGTGTGCGTTAAGCTCCTGTTGTTGAGCTTCCATGGCAGCTACCTATGGCTAGACAGACGCATCACCATCGACCCGATGCTGATCCATCGGATCACCGGATTAAGCATGCAGGGAACAGACCCGCAAGACTTTTACCCAGGGAAGGCTGCAGACCACGCCCTGGCACAGAATATTAACGATACATAGGACAATGTGGAGAAGGGGAAGCGAGGATACAAGGTATCCTCCATCCAGAATGGCGCAGTGCGCCTTTATTTCCAGTTGATTGTTGGTAAGCTAGTCCGAAAGAACAGACCCATGCAGGTGACATGATTTGTTGTTGACCTCGCAGGGAAATGTGTGGAGGGGATACAGATGAACTGGGCAAAGTACTTAGTGAATCAATTAGACCAAGACTACCATGAAGATTAGGATCAGGGCTATGAGTTCCATTATAGTTGGTTTTTGATCCTCATCACGTTCATGGCTTGGGAGATGCCGAAAGGTGAGACCTTCCCTGAACTAGAGCCATCTAAACCCTTAGCCGCAAAGTTCACTTCATTCTGGTATTCGAGGGATATGGGAAAATAATGGAAATCAAACGCAGTGTTCCACACCTACTACCTACATTTAAAGAGGTCTTTTGAGGTTGTCCCCCATATAACGTCAAACACCCTGCATAGGTTCAGGCCAATTGTGAAGTTCCACGCAAACCCACATTTTATCTACATCACTGCGTGCAGAGACGAACACAAAGAAGTACTACATATTTATTACAAACTCACAGAGGAGGACCTACAAGAAATAACTAAGGAATGGCCTGCAGAGCTCCTTATCCCTGTTGACCCCACATAACTATCCGATCCAGAACTAATCGAAAGATTGGTGATCACTCGTGAAGGGCATGATACACCTGGAACTAGCAGAAGGAAGAAGACAAAAGAGGTCTAGCAGCTTAGCAGTGGATCATAAGAAATTGCGTCTAAATCATCTGTAGGAGGAGGTGATGACGAAGTAGACAAGGAAGAGAACAATGGAAAATAATATCAGTAGAAGCAAGGTGAAGTAACACCACCACAGAATCCCCCTGATGACGCAGATCCATCTCACAAAATAAATATTTCTCCCACAAAACCCACATCGTGGAAAAAGTCAAAAGCTAGTAAGACCAAGCTGTAAACTGTACTCACACTTGATGACTTCGACTTCATCATCACAGCTGTATCATATGCCTCAGAAGATATTTTGCAGAGGAATGAAGCTAATCAAGAGACCATGTATGAAAATGATCCATATGGATATCGGTGGCCACCCACCTTTTCCAACTGGCTAAAAACAGTTTTCTGACATTTTTGGCAATTTACTATTTTTAGCAATTTTAACTTCCGGGGTCATTTTGAGGGCCTAAATGAAGGTTTTTAGGTATCTATCTATTAAATGAAGGTTTAAGAAATAATTAGACCCCCAAAATGAATCTCCTCGATTATACCTTTCCAACGGTCTATCACATTCCTAAAACGGAGATCGTATGCAAAAGTTACGACCGCAGGAAGTTGATGTACTAACTTACCCAAACGGGGCCCACATGAATTTTGGCGCTTCATCTCCTAGGGTTAGGTTTTTGGATGTCTAGTGTTTTTGGCATTCTTTCTTATTGTAAAAATTCCTTCAGAGCCTCATTGTAACCTTCTTCTTGTGAATGTGTGCTGCCGTCACATATCTTCTGAGAGATAAGCCGTCACCATTCCAGCAAGCTTGTTTCCGCTGCATTTTACAGTTTCAGCTTATTTCGTTATTGAATAGAAAACCAGTTTTACTGTATCTCTGTTGTTTTGTGTTAAGCACTTGTTAATAATCTGTATTCATTTCATTCTGCTCATAAAATCCAGATCATTGGTATCAGAGCAGTCTTCTCCTTGTCGTCTTAGTGCATGTTCCCAACGAGGTCGAAGTACAAAGAGTTGGGTATCGAGTTTGTTTCTCTTGAGGACATAAGCTCTCGCATGCCCAAGCGAACTCCCATGGAAGGAGAAAAGAAATATGATGAGACAGGAGATCCTTTCAAACTGTTGATTGAGGAATCCCTCACGCAACAGAGGAATGAGATGATGGATAGTTTTGCGCAAATCCTTCGGCGACTACCAACAAGCGATGCATCTCCTTCGAACGGAGACACCGCCCCCTTCAAGGTACAAATAAACTTTGATATTGCTATATTTGAAGGTCAAATAGACACATATTCTGTAGACAAGTGGTTGAATCTACTAGAAGGTTATTTTTTTGTTCATAAATTTTCGAATAGAGAAAAGATTACTTTTGCGCTCCTCAAAGTCGTTCCCCATGTCAAAGATTGGTGGGAAACTTTCTGTGAGCAGAAGGAAACAGAGGAAACCTCATTATTTTCAGTCATGGCCACCTAGGAATCCTTCAGGGATGCTATTAAGGAACAATACTACCCTGTCGAAAGTTATGACAACCTGTATACTAAATGGACCACACTGCGGCAAGAAAGAGACCAAGCAGTTCCAGATTTCACAAATATCTTCCATACCTTGCGCACCAAGTTGGGCATCAAAGATTCAGAGAGAAATATGGTGCTCAAGTATTGTGGTGCTCTATATAGATACATCCATACCTAAATGGAATTTCTGGACATCTCATCCTTGGGCGCGGCCTACCAATATGCTGTCAAAATCGAGTAGAAGCTCAAACAAAAGACGCGGCAATTTGGGCCTGGGAACCCCTCACAACAAAAGACAGGAAAGGGTAGCCCCAACCCATCAAAAAAAGGACAGAGAAAATATGGATAGTATCAGGACAACCAGTACAAGCCACAAGCAAAGAAGGACACCGGAAAGACAAAGAAAGATACCAAGAAGTGGTGCGACTTCCATAAGAGCCCTTGGCATAACATTGTTGACTGCTGCTCAAAGTAGTCACTGGTGGCCGAAGTGAAAGCCTCTGAATGAGATGCAGATTCTGACTCCAAGACAGAACTAGAAAGGGGAATATGGATCATTGACATGGAACCCAGTGCCATCGTTTCTACCACCAATCTCCAGCCTGGTGAACCAGATGAGCCAGAAGAAAGAGAGCACCTTTCCCATTCACAGATGTGGGTAAAAGGCACCCCGCTTCACTTCATCATTGACAGTGGTAGCCAAAAGAATCTCATCTCAGCAGAGGTTGTCAAGCGGTTGGCCTTGCCAACAACGCCACACCCACAACCCTACACCATTGGATGGCTCTGCCAAGGAAGCGATCTCTGCGTCAGCCAATAGTGCCGACTATCGTACGACATCAAGCCCTTCAAAGATGAGGTATTGTGTGATGTTTCTCCTCTCGAATTTTTTGATGTTCTTTTGGGCCAACCTTATTTATGGAAACGTCATGTGGTATATGAGCCTAGGCCTCGTAGTGTTATTATTACTTTGAACAGGAAATTGTACAGGATACCCGAGGCAGTCCCACCTAGTGTTATTTCCTTGATCTCTGCTAAGCAATGCAGGAAGGTCGTCTCTCAGACAGGGA
>SNQJ01S0011099.1:19283-29625 GCA_010110895.2 Picea sitchensis
TGGGTTCAAACGGAGGTCAAGAGCGAGAGATATCGCGATCTGTTCGAATCGTCAAACAGGTAAAAAAAAGGACGTTGACTAGGCAGTCCGTATAGGCTGACGTGGCAGAGGCCGTACAGGTGACGTGGCATGAGGTACACTGACAGGGCAGCTGGTGATGTGGCAATCATCTATTGGCAGATATGGTCAAATGGAAATGCGACACGTGGCATTTATTGAACAAATGGTGTGGTGCCACGTGGCCCAGTCATGGGTTGCCACGTGGCACCGTTGTATTGGTTATTGGTTCAAAAATTCATGGAGTCCATGGGATTAGAACCCCGGACCTCTCCACCATGTAAAGCCTTTGCAAAGTCCACGTTACCAACGCGCCACGATTTATTCCTTGTTGTATATATGATTCAATATATAGTAAAGTTTGGTTTGTGTAATACTTGGCGCGGGGGTCCGGGCTGGGGCTTAGCCCCAGCCCCCGGTCGCACACCTTATATACCATGTGATCCAATGTAATAGTTGGCGCGCGTGCATTTGGTTTATGAAATTGCTAAGCCACGGTTCTTATGTGCGCTTACATGACTTTAACGATTAGCATGGTTTTCAACGAATAGTCCATGCACCCGACACTTGGCACGACCAGATTCACTCTTGCAAACGTAGCCCTCTTTTTAAATAGTGCACGGTCGTATGGAGGACCCATGTGCCCATGAGTTTGGTGGTTAGGGGCTGGCGCGCCCATAACTGTACTACAGTTCGCACCGTTGGCGCGGTTGCGTTCGGTGCCGGGTTTTTACGCTTTAAATGGCGTGTGTGCTAGGTTGAACGAACAAGGGTGCGTTTTGTAGATGCAGAGACAACAAGCTTGAAGGGGAGACTTCAAGGAAGCCTAACTTCTTCGTTTTTTGGCCAAACGAGGTGTCGAAAAAGCCCAGCTAGGGGTTTTTGGACGCTCTGAAGCCATTGGAACAGTCTGTTGGTCATTTTGAGCATTGTAAAGCACGTTTTTGAGCACTTTGAGAAAATTATAATAATGATCCATTGGAAGTTGGACCAGGAGATGTAGCCCAAGAGAGGGGTGAACTCCTTTATCATTTGTTGTGTTATGTGTTTATGTTCATTGATTATGATGTTGTTTATTTGTGTCTTAAATGAGTAAATCCTATTAAAGATGTGTTGAAAAGTTGATCCATTTGCTTTTAACACATAAAATTTAACTTGCAAATATTTTCAAGATTACAAGTCTTCTTCATTTTTAGATCAAAAGAGGAATTTCTCTTTGTTGTGAGGAGACAAAGATTATGGTGATGTGATAAAGGCAGGAGACAAAAATTTATTGCAATGAGGAAAAATTCGAAGGGTGTGATGTATCACACCAAAATATTTTGCAGTGCGATACATCACAAAATAGGAAATATTTTGAGGTGTGAGAGATACATCTAGACGAAGAAGACTTAGAAATGTTTTGAAGAAACTTGAGAAATTGTCGTGTGTCGCACAAAAAACAAATTTGTTGTGATACGATATATCACACCAAATAGAAAATCAGTGTGATACACTGCAAGGAGGAATCTTTGTGTTGTGCAATAAAGATTTCTTTGGCCATGTAATACACGGTGAAAAATAATATAAGAGGAGGAATGTGACATGCCACATCAGCGAAGAGAAAGATGAATATCAAATAAATAAAAATTCTAGAGCCAAAATCTTGTTTTAGCCATAACAAGAGCAGAAAAATCAGAATCAGACGAAATTTTAAGGTATGTATGTCGTTAGGAGGACTACAAAAGTATCAGTGAGGGTCACTAGCAAATTCTGGTCAAAATTTTCTAATGATACTATTGATGATATTGATAGTAGTGATGGTGTTTGTAATAAGGATTATATTGATTCAGTACCTTCTTCTCATGCTTTATTGGCTACTAATGAACTAGTTTCTCCTAAATTTGAGAACATACTAGAAGTAGTGGGTCTTGGTTGGTGTTTCAGATCGGATCTACATGTGGAGGACTTGGGGGAAATGGATAGGGTATTGTTTCTCCAATAAAGTTTAAGATGAGACTGATTAGAGGACTTGGATATGGTGAGACTCCAATGCCAGATGGAGGTCATTCTACAATTGATTTGCAGGAAGGTCATTATGTACATGTTATTGTGTTTGTTTTTGAAGGTCATTCTATTAAGTTGAAAAAAGAACAACCTGCACAAATCAATGATTTGGTTGATGTTAGTATCCCTAAGTTAGAGAGAGGTGACAATTTTGTTGATTTGCAAGGACACCCTACACCTTTGTTTGAACATGAATCACATCCTGCACATTTTGTTCAGTGGGAATATAATCCTTTTCCATTTCAACATCCTCATCACAAAGATGAGAAAAGTTAATCCAAGAATCAAAAATCTTGGTATGGCGATAGTGATGCTTACAAATATTTGCGGAAGAGGTGTAAGAGGTAAAATTTTGGACCAGTTTTGACTACCAAGATTGATTGTGGTTGGAATGTTCATTAGTTGTGGTTACATTTGAAAAATTTCTTGAGGACTTCATACAATTGTGTATCATTGCATGTACAACCATCTACTACTATTTATCCATGTTGATTGGTTGATCAATCTATTGTTGTGACAATGGTTGTTGTATTGTTTTGTTGAAAAAAATGTATTGGCATGATTGGCATGTTTTGCATGCAGGACGACTTTAATTGGAGGCCTGTTATAACACTAATTTTCACCAGACATGCTTATCTAGCAACAGGCCATCTCAGATTCCTTCTTTGCCAAAACACTGATGAGCAACTCTTCTTAAAAACCCCTTTTATAAAGGCCCACATGCCCTGCTCCATTACTGCACACGTGTACATGCTAGTTGACTCAAGACAACCCGCGTGTACCTACAAAAGCACTAAAAAAGGAAAGTTGTTGACAGAACACACAACTTTGGGTAAGTTAACTAACCTTTTGACCATGCATGGCCGATCATTCGAGCAAATACCTAGCTCCTTATAACCTATAAAAGAAGGGGTAGGGGTCCCATTTGAAAGGAGGAGAATCATAGTAAAGAAACTATACCCGATTAAGCATTCCCTTTGTCCCAACCTTTAGCCATCCTTGTGCAAAGAGAAGTATAGAGAAAAGAAGTTGGAAGACAGTGGAAGAAGAGCCCAGGACCAGGATCGAGGAGCAATGGCCGACTTTATCATTGTAAGGTATCATTGTGAAGTTAATAAAATAATTGTTTTTCCCGTCCCGCCATATGAGATTGTCATTATTGGAATATTGATTGTATGATTGATTGAATCTCTAACCCAATAGTTCATAGATCAAATGCATGTGGAGTTATTTGTTTGTCTTTAGTGAATGCAGGTCAACATTGGGAGGAGAGTTGCAGTCAAAGAACGACCAAGTGCGAAAAGGGATCAACATCAAACACGAAAATAAGGTACGCCAACTTAATCTCTTGAGCCTTGTATTTACATATGAGTAGTGGGGTTTAGGCATGGGATGATGGTAGAAAGTAAGAATCTTTAGGTCATTTCTGCATGCATGATAAAACCCTTAGTGCTAGTCCGTAGGAGGGATTTCCCACCCACAACAGAATTGGTGACCGTACTAAGGACACTCTAGGGTTCTTTGGGGATTTTTTATTGGGTATTTTGAAATTGGTTTTACTACCTTTTTTGACTTTCTGCAAGAAGTCTGAGTGTTCAGGGGTTCTAGTTCTCAATGCCAGTCTTCCCCGCACTGCTTACTAGACTATTTATTTTCTGTTTTTGAGAGTCTTAAAAGGCATACGCGCCCTGTAGTGGGACAGACCGCATATGCACACACCCTACCTTTAGTTAGCCCACGTATGTACGCCTGCTGATAAAGTGCTAGCTGTGTGTTTAAGAACCCAGGAAATCCTTCTTAGGAAGAGGCAATCATCCTCTACCCTGCAAAAGTGATCCTTCTCAGGGATCTTCTGGGTCCTTCTAGGTCTCTGATTGAATAGTCCATAGTCAGGTAAAAACCTCAGGATTGGCTTTGTTTTGCTAAAGTTTTCTTGCCTCTTCTTTGTCAAAGTAAGTTTTTGCACCTTTAAGGGGTTCTGGTTTTCAATACCAATACTCCCTGCCTAAGCTTAGCTTCTTGTCCTCCTTTTTTGAGGAAAAATAGAGGCACACACGTCCTGTAGTGGGCTTGAACACGTGCATATGCGTCCTGTCTTTCGACAGCCCGCGTGCATACGCTGGTTGTTGAAGTGACAGTCGCGTGTTTGTCTAAAAAATTTTGAGGAGGCAGTCATCCTCTTCCCTATCAAGTTTTTACTTCCCAGGTTTTTCTTGTTTCTTTTTTGTCTCCGTCATAAGCAGTTTTAGCCTAGGTTGTATTCCAGCATAGCTTTCTTTTTCGTTTAAAATATTTTTTGTGTTTCCTAGCTTTTTAAACTTATTTTTAGCTTGAAATTTTAAGAAAAATGAGTTTCTTTTAGAATCTTTTGATATTTCTGCTTTGATTGGAAGAAAATATAAAAAAAAAAAACTTAGTTTGTTAGATATCTTTCTTTCTTGGCATTTTCTTTGCTTTGTTATTTGAAAAAGAAAAAGAAATTAGCATAGCGTTGTGTTTTCTTCTAATTTTAAAAGCATTTCAGAAGGAAAAAAATAAGAAATATAATCATTCTTTGCCAGTGTTCATATAAGTTTCATCATTTTTCGCAAGAGTCTTAACACCATCAGTTGCACTACCGTACCCTTTTGAGTAAATCAAGTCAGTAAAAAAAACGCTAATTAAAATTTACTAGACTTTATGTTTGTAGGGTCCATCAACTAGATTAGGCTAGAACCTTGATTTAGGTTGGAGAGGAAACTCTTCAAGGCTATAAAATAAACATACGAGTCTGTTGTAAGGAGTGTAGAAGTCCAGTAACGTGGAAATTATCTGGGACCCCCCTCTAACACAGGGGCTAAACACGAGGTCGCGTGCGGAAAGGTAGCGGAGATAACCACTCCAAAGTCGGACCAAGCGTAGTGGGGAATGCATATAGAGGACTTGTCTTGGGATTTCATTGATCGCATTTTCCACGGAGCTTCATGGGTCTCAAATCCGTTCGAAGTCCTTAGTCATATTTCGGAACACTTTCTTTTGATACCCTTGATAAGTTTTGGGCTTGATACCCTGCTCATTGCAGTCCACCCGACTGTCGATTGTACCCGCCTGGTGATTGTTCACGAGCTGGAAACCTAGTTCCCTTTATTTTAGGGACTTACACAGGTGACCGCAGGGGCATACCATAGTACCTAGGGTAGACATCGGGCCATGATTTGCAGAGTATACCCGGAGGGTGCTTCCGTATTCGAGTTGCACTTGCACCGGTAAGTTTCTCTAGTGTTGGTTGGTGTAACTATTCTTACAAC
The DNA here is from genome assembly GCA_010110895.2 of Picea sitchensis. Taxonomy (NCBI): domain Eukaryota; kingdom Viridiplantae; phylum Streptophyta; class Pinopsida; order Pinales; family Pinaceae; genus Picea; species Picea sitchensis. The sequence goes on from SNQJ01S0011099.1 coordinate 24,674, forward strand.
TAGTTAGTTGTTTGCTTGATTTGCCTTTAGGAAATTTTAGTGTGTGCTCTATGCTCCCTAGTTTTCCATAGTGAGTTAGTCAGTTGTGGCTTTGGGTCTCTGACCTAGGGTGGTAGACCACCCACTCTGCCGATTGAGAGGACTTTTTCAGTCTTCCGCTTAGAAACGTGGAGCCACCTCTTTATAGGCGTTGTTTTGATAACATTGGTTCTTCAGAGTCAGTGTGAGAGACTTTTATGGACTTGAATGATCTCGCAAAGGGAGAACCTGTGCATAAGATATTCATGGATAAATTTCTCGATGATACCAACCAAGGAACCCCTTCGCAAGGGGATTCTTGTGCTTTTCCTTTCTTCAGAAACGTGGGGGTCCCTTTGATGGCAACTTTGTACATTCTTGGGTTGAATGTGGGATTACCGGTTTGGTTGGGTACCATTCCAAATGTCCCAAATGCTCTTGACACTTTTCAGTTAAGAACTCTATGTCATGAGCACCCTGTTGATGTTTCTTCATAAAAAAAGTCTTCTCCTCCTCCTTCTCCCTCCTCTGGTGAAAGTACAGTTACTAGTAACCGAAAGTCTAAACAAAATAGAAAGAGGAAGAATAGGNNNNGTTGAAGGCCAGCACCCAGCCTCTGCAAGTTATGTTGGGGGAACACACTCACCCTCTGCAAGTCATGCTAGGGGAAAAAGTCCAGTCACTGCTAGTCATATTGGTAATAGGTTTGTAGCCTCTGCAGGTTATGTTATCGTCCCATCACTAACCTCTGCAAGTCATGTTGGAGATGTGCAACCAACCACTGCTAGTCATGTTGGGGGCATTAATTTTGTTGAGAAACCTAGACAGATAGGACATAAGCCTAAGTTCCCTTGTAAGATTTGCAAGGGAGATCACCTTACTCATTTGTGCCCTGGCATTCCAAAGGTACAAAGATTGTGGTCCCTATCTGCAATCTCTTATGATTCTGAGTCTTTTGAGGTTTCCTCGCCGTCTATTCAACCATTGGTTGAGAAAGTGGTCACGTTGATGCAGTCATCGACTGATCCCACTCCTCTTTTAAGGGGTGAGGTGCCTTTAGATCTTGTAGTCTCTCAGCCTATTCAACCAGTGGTTGAGAAAGTGATTATGTTGATGCAGTCATCGACTGACCCCACTCCTCTTTTGAGGGGTGAGGTGCCTTTAGAACTTGTAGTCTCTTGGCCTATTCGACTATTGGTTGAGAAAGTGGTCATGTCGATGAAATCATCGNGTGAGGTGCCTTTAGACCATGTAGTCTCGCAGCCTATTCAGCCATTGGTTGCGAAAGTGGTCATGTCGATGCAGTCATTGGCTGGTCCCACTCCTCTTTTGGGGCGTGAGGTGCCTTTAGACCAAGTAATCTCACAACCTATTCAGCCATTGGTTGCGAAAGTGGTCATGTCGATGTCGTCATCGGTTGATCCCACTCCTCTTTTGGGGGGTGAGGTGCCTTTAGACCATGTTTTTAGTATTTATGGTTCAGTATTTTCAGAACAAGGGGGCATTCCGCTCGCTCTGAGAACACCCCCTCTAAGCCCTAAGATGGTTTCCTTTGATTGGAATGACCTTGTTGAGCCTCGTCTTCCTTCCTCCACACCCTTTCAAATAAGGGTTGAAGTTAATTCAACAAACATTTATCGATGTATTGTGGATGAAGGAGCTTCCACAAGTATTTTATCCTCCTCGGTTTGGAAAGTCTTGGGATATCCCGAGCTTGTATCTTCTTCGCATGAGTTGTTGGCTTTTGACAGACATTCTAGTGAATATTTGGGGGTTCTTCCTCAGTTACCTATATCTTTAGGTGGGAAGACTGTCGTTGTTGATGTTATGGTGGTGCAAGGCCCGTTAGATTTCAATATGCTTCTCGGGCGTGATTATGTATATGATATGAACGTTGTGGTATCTATGCTCTTTCGGGTGATGCACTTCCCTCACAATGGAAGCATTGTTACTATTGAATAGATGGCATCTAATAATCACCATCCTGATTCAGCATTATTTCAGACTACCCCTTTATATGTTCCTAGCATTCGTGTAGACTCTACCCTGCCATGGGTTAATTATGTGGCATCGTATCCTCGGTGTTCAATTGCTTATGAGCAGGAACCTGTGCAATCATATTTTCCTTCTTGAGACTTGGAATCAACAATTGATCCATTGGTGTATCCAATGGGGACACGGCAGACCTTGCTACCCCCTCTTGGTCCAAGTGGGCTTGAGTATCTTTTTGAGTCTGATCTCGTTGTTAGTAGATCCTCAATCCCTCGTGATCGTGATTCTTTGCTGATAGACTCTGCTAGTCCTGGCTAGAACCTCCATCATCATATGGAGTATGGTCAGTTTACTTCACCCGTTGGGACTGTCGACCCTTGTTTGTGTGATTTCTCATATTTTGAATTGCCTTCAGATGAGGCTATCCTTGAAGCCATGACTACAATTTATATCCTGCAGGAGGACTTACACCATGGTTTGTGTTTTCTTCCCTTTTGGGAGACTTCCCAAGTTGATTATCGAAGAGACTCTTGGACTGAGCCTAGCAGCAGGCTCTACCTGAACCAGTTTTTTACATGAGTCATAGCCCCCATGGGTCTTCTTTTAATCCATTTTCAGACCGTCTAAACATGAAAAGATTGTTGAGCGATTTTGTGGCCTTTCACGCTCGTTAAACTGAAATTTGAAGTCACATCTATCTAGCGATAGTTTACCCCTTTTTCGGTTTGAACGGTCAACTATACGAACAAAGGTATACTCTAGAGGATTCGGATCCCTAGAAGAGTATTCTCATGTATAATTTTAACCCTTTTTTGGGCCTGAGGGACTAAATTTACGAAAAACGAACCCCCACGGAGTCCATAGTTAAGCTCTTTTCAGACTCCCTAAAATTGAAAAGATCGTCGAGTGACCTTATTCTTTCACACTCGTTAAAATAGTCTAGAAGAACATTCCTGACGGAGTCCATAGTTAAGCTTTTTTCAGACTCCTTAAAAATGAAAAAATTGTCGAGTGATCTTCTCTTTATCACACTCGTTAAAATGGTTTTGAATAGACGTATTTTCAGTGCTAATTTACCCCTTTTTCGAACTGACTAGACTACTTTCGAAAAAGGTACCCCATCGAAGTCTCCTTTTACATTTTTTAGACTCTCTAAATATGAAAAACCACCGAGCTTACCTTATCTGGGCTCGTTAAACTTACATCGAAGGATGTTACCATTGTGTGTTTTGTTAACCGTGTTTGCATACCTGCATCTTTGGTCTAATGTCGGCTCCATGTTGCTCTCAACTAAACCATCTGAAGTATGCCTTATACGCAAGCCCTGTAGCACTTTTCCTCTGCGTCTTGACACCTTTAGCCCCAGGAGGGATTTTTCCAAAGTGTCCTTACTTTGAATATCAGTCTTTTCCTTGTGCCTCGAACTTGTATGTTTGCAACACTCATTCCTCCTTTGTAACATAACATTCTTTTATTCTTTTTCCAAAATTATTGAAAAAGACAAAAAAATCAAATATACCCCAAAAAGAGGAAGGGAAAAGTATTTTCTTTTTATTGGCAGCACAATGAGTCGCCCTTGGATAAAGCACATCTGTCTGTTTGTTCGTCAAACCCTGGGATTTAATATGACCTTAGGAAGTTGTTCCCACTACATTAAGTTGTGTCCTCCTCCGTTTGGTTATTCTTCCAAACATATGGAGAGTTTGCGTTGCCTCCTACCTCATAAACTTATGTTAATGCCATGTTGCCTGAGTCTCATCATTTGTCGTGCTATTGTCCAAGGGAAATTTTTACCAAGCCTGATTCGACCCCTCTGTAGTTTGTCTCTTTCGCTCATGCCCGGCCATCCCGAAAGTCCAATCAAGTCTTTGTTTGAAATCAATGAAGCCTTCAGTCTGATAATCAAGATTCTCTAGTCCATGACCGACGAGCCATCGAAGACCTCTAGGTAGTGAAGTTGTACACTCATATTACACTCCTACCCAAGTTTTGAAGATTTTGAAGTTGTTGCTCGAGCTTTGAAGACCTCATCTCCAGCCATCAGGCCTTATCAACTTCTAGAAGATGGATACTCTACATGTATATCTTTTTTATTTCAAGATGTAGCTCCGTTGTGTATTCCTCGTGGCTACACTTTATATAGTTATATGACATGGATCTACAGTGTATTTGATTGGTAGCCATGATTTTATTTTATCCCGAGCATGGGTATGCCCGCCTCGGTGAGACAATTATTATTTTGCAGACGACACCTCCCGATTTCTGGTCCCCGGGCTCAATTTTTCGGAACATCGGTGAAGATTGTTAATGTATTTCAGCCATTAGATGCTCTTATAACCTCACACATTAGGGGGCATCTGTTATAACCCTAATTTGCACCAGACATGCTTACCTGGCATCAGGCCTTCTCAGATTCCTTCTTTGCCAAAACACTACTGAACAACTCTTCTTAAAAACCCCTTTTATAAAGGCCCACGCACCCTTCTCCATTACTGCATGCGTGTACACGCTAGCTGACCCAAGACAGCCCGCATGTACCTACAAAAGCATGAAAAAAGGAAAGTTGTTGACGGAACACACAACTTTGGGTAAGTTAACTAAACCTTTAGGCCATGGATGGCCTGTCATTCGACCAAATACCTAGCTCCTTCTAACCTATAAAAGAAGGGGTAGGGGTCCCATTTGAAAGGAGGAGAATCATAGTAAAGAAACTATACCTGATTAAGCATTCCCTTTGTCCCAACCTTTAGCCATCCTTGTGAAAAAAGAAGTATAGAGCAAAGCAGTTGGAAGACAGTGGAAGAAGAGCCCAGGACCAGGATCAAGGAGCAGTGGTCGACTTTATCATTGTAAGGTATCATTGTGAAGTTAATAAAAGAATTTCTTTTCCTGTCCCTCCATATGAGATTGTCATTATTGGAATATTGATTGTATGATTGATT
>SNQJ01S0011099.1:29729-78280 GCA_010110895.2 Picea sitchensis
ACTTAATCTCTTGAGCCTTGTATTTACATATGAGTAGTGGGGTTTAGGCATGGGATGATGGTAAAAAGTAAGAATCTTTAGGTCATTTCTGCATGCATGATAAAACCCTTAGTGCTAGTCCGTAGGAGGGATTTCCCACCCACAACAGGGCCTTGTATGTGAGCCTTATTAATAGTTGTAATCCCTCAACCTATGTTTAGAGGGGAATGTTGTTGAGTTTGTTGGGACGTACAAACCCAACTTGATGTTTTTGAAGAGCCATTGATAGTTTAGACTTGTTCTCATAAATCGAAAAAAAAAATTGTTGATGTGATAGTGAAGGGAAGTCAAATATGAAGTGGGAAAAGTCCTAGGAATTTCTCAGATTAATGACAAGATGAGGAATTACTTTTCAATAGACGCCAAGAAACCAAAAGGAATTTTGAGCAAAGAAAGCCAAGTTTATTTTGTTTTCAATTTTCTATTATCCTTGGAATATCTTAATTTCATTGATGCTCTTGGGACATGATTTGGGAGTGGTTATGTTTGTAGCTTCCATGCTTGATATTTCTTATTCGATAGCACTATGATATTGGAGATTATCCCTAATAGTGGTTTTTGGGAAACTAGCTCTAGCCATAAGTGCATAGGCTCTTATTGCTTCCCCTGTGTGTGTGGATATGTTTTGGAGGTTCAAGTTCAAAATATATCTCTATTGTAAGTTGTGTTGCATGAGTTTGCTTCACTACGTTCCAAAAAGGATTGGGTGGAAGTGTTGTGGAGGTAACGATTATGTTGTATTTTGTCATGCTTAGATATTTTGGTTGTCAATGTTCCTAGCTTAGTTGTTTTATGAGGGAAATATGGAAGATGTGATACTCTATAGTGTTTACAAGGCATGTTGTAATAATGAGGTTCTCTACAAGGCTTTGTCATTAAGAGGCAGTGATAAGATAATTCCACCTTCATATATCCTCGAAATTGTGTTTAAGGGAAGATATGGGAATATTTACTGTAAAACCAACTTAAGGGGTTTGTTAGACCTTTGGGATCACTTGATTTATGGTTATTGTGGTTACTACAATCCCACACTTTGGAGTCTTAGGGGTAAACCCTAAACCTATTTATTAATGAAGTTCTAGCCTCATTTGATATGAATAATATGCACATTGCTTATAGAAAATACATTATTCTCTTTGTAATATTCTTAAGAACATGTGTTTCATTGTTTAAGGGTGTTTCTAAACACCACCATTTCATAGGTTACCATGGTCCCAATATTGAAGCCCTAACAAAAATAAAGGTGTGGATTTTCATTGTGTGCCAAACACATTGACACAACTACAATACTAAAATGACAGAAAAAACGATGCCCTCAAAAGTGTGTGTGGGGAATCACGACCTTAAAAAATAAAAATAAAAAAATAGAATAAAATACTTGCAAATGATGATAGCTACAATGTCGAGACTTTGTATTGTAGTAGTGATAGAAATAACCTTCTAGTTTATCTAACCATATCTCCAAATTTTTTATGTTTGTCTTTCCTTCAAACTGAGGGATATCAAAATTAACGGTTACCTTAAAGAGTATCGTTCATTCGAAATGATTGTTTGTCGAAGGTGCCTCTATCATTATTGGGAGTTGTGAAACGATCTACGTGAAATGGTCCATAATCTCGTTCCTCTCTCACTTGTGGGCTTCCTGGAGCAACAACTTTATAGGATCCCATGTTTCTCTGTATTTATTTTATTCTACCATGTGAAGCTACTTGAATCGATGAGGGAGAGCTTCACTAAGCTCTTAACTTGAGGCCCAATTCCCTTTCCTTGACCTCGTGGGGGGCATGCACAAAGTTCAACGGAAAGAATATTGTTTTGATACCATTGATATGAATTATGTTAAGAACAAAATGAAAGATAACATTAACACATAACATAAACAGAGAGATACCAAATTGTATTGATGAAACAATGGTGACAAACATTTTACAAGTGTGATTGCCATAATGGTGGTAGTTATCTGCTACACTCATTTACGAAAACCCATAATAAGAGGCTAGAACTACATTTTATAATAAATTCAAGACTCTAAGAGGGAAAAAACCTAAGTTGCAAGAACCCTAACCCTAATATGAAATTAGGGTAGGGTGTGATCTTGATTTGAATGGTGTTGGGCATTACGAAAAAAATGGATACCTTATTAGGACCATAACTTTTTGTTAATTGTTCCATTTTAGGTCTTCTTTAACTCATTAAAAAGAGAATTTGCATACTAATCTGGATGTTGAAATTTTGAAAAATGCATAAGAAAATCTCTCGAAGAAGAAAAAAAAAAATAGAAATTCAAAACCTAAACATTGTAAAACTATTAATCTCAAAACCGTTTTTTAAGAACCTCAAATAACTCCCTAGATTAATAAATTGCCACATGACTCTAATTCACTAAACATAATAGCGACACGTTTAAATATATCATAGTCAAAATGATACATAAACATAATTAAAACCATTGTCTACCAAATCGTAACATGCACTATAAGGTACTTTAAGTCAATAAGTTTCCATAGATTATATGAGTCTCAAAAAAACAATGTTAGAAATAGAAAGATTTAATATGATTTTATGGTTCTAGTTTAACATCTCTCTTTCATGTCAGTGAATGATCATAAAAATTTAATTATAAAGAAATGATAGAGAAAATTTCACTATTTGATATTAGAGGTAAAAGTTTAAATGATACTCATTAATTTATTATTTTGTATTAAGTTTTAAATTCTAATATTATATTTATGATTATTTATATGTTTAGTGTCATCTTATTTTAAAAGAGCTAAAATTTAAGAATAATATATTTATACAATTATAAAATTATGTATTTATAATAAGTTTTATGAAATCTCCAATGATTAGCTTAATTGGTTGAACTATCCACCCAAAGCATTGTGACTTAATAGATATAAAAAGCATTATAACTTAATGAAGATAAAATAATTTTTTTTAGATCAGATTAAATATTAATATGTAAAAAATATTAAAATATTCAACCTTCTCAAAGCCGTGTATTTGATAGCTATGCCAGCTACTAAATTAGTATATTGGTGTTTATATAGTCTTGGTTAGTGTCATATTTTTATATGATATGTTTTGTTGTGAAATTAATATTATTTCTCACTCCATTTAAAAAAAATTACAATATATATAATTTTTTTGAGTCAAGAACGAGTGTAAATACATCTTAACTCTGGGTAAACATCGAAAAGGATCAAAAAAAATTATTAAGATGTAAATCTCTCGATGCTTAAGAGATNTCTTCTAATAGTTCATTTTTATAATGGTTTTTCATAAATATAAAGATTTTTGAATGCTTATCATTTCACTCATATCAGATTTTTTATTATTATATTTTAGTTTTGTGTAACATATTATATTGAGTCAGCATATAAAACCTCAAAATTGCCGACATATGTTGAGCTTAGCATTACAAAGATAATACAGACATTACAATCTCTTCTATATTGAAGTGTAGAATGCATCCTTTGACATACCATGAAGTTAATCCAAATAAGATATTTTAATGCAGAACTCAGTTAATCATTTGTTTATTTTTATAATGGAATTTTTCTTCATTTCTTTTCTTTTCTTTTCTTTTATTTTCAATTGTTTTATGTTTTATTTTTCTTATCTAACTCTAACGTTGTATTTGTCTTGTAGGTTGGGAAACTATTTAATTTCGAGTTATAATAGTTGTTCAAAGTTCCTTGGGGAATAGAGGGTCTTATTTTTTAATAGTTGTTATATAAGGTTTAGCTAATTGTTCATTTCCTTTTTTAATTAATTCCTATTGTAGTTAAGGAGAGGATGCAGTCCATTGAGCTTTTTGGTGTAGAGTCCATTGAGCTTTTTGGTGTAATTTAGGGGAAAATAATAAGATTTTATATTGTTGAAATACAGTAACTGTGAAGAATATTCTAATTATAATTGAGTTATTATTATATAGATCAAATCCCTTTTTTTGGATTGCTCATGTCAGGACTTATGTATGACCAAATTTCCTTTTGTGGATTGCTCAAACCATATTTATATGGTGGTATTTGAAAAGTCGTCCCCTAAGGTTTATTAAAGTGGTTTTAGCCACTATTGGAAGAAGTCAGCCCTTCTTCGTGAAGAGAAATAACATTAGATCTCCTCAGATAGTATAAATAAGTGAGGATGGTGCCTCATTCAATCACTCACTCAGTCACTCATCTAGTGCGCAAGTTTTGAAGGAAGTTTCAGTTAGAAGAAGGAGATTGAGGTGCATGCTCAGTCTTGGGTTATTCTTGGTGGATTGGTCTTTAGTCTTGGCATTGTATTGGAAATCTATTATTGAGGAATCTTTTGTTGGGTTTTCTCCCCCATGAGGGTTTCCTAGGATAAAATGTTGTGTACCTTGTGATTGTGTTTCTTTCATTGATCCTATTTATGCTATTATTGTCTAGTAAATTGAAAAGAACTTAATTGCAGCTCTAAATTTAACATGGTATCATAGCTTGATTGAATACAACACCTTTCATTGGGTATCTAAAAACGTCATTGTTGTCGTACAAGGAAATTAGGGATTTTTATTGGAGAGGAATTTTTTACCAAAAAACATCTAGGAAAGTGCGCCCTATCCTAGCGCATCTTTTGGCAGCTTGAGCGCACCTTTTTAGTGGCCAGATTCTTTGGAAATTCAAACCCTAGTTTTGACTGGTACCAAAAAACTAGGAAAACAGAACCACTACCAGAAGTACTAGTCCAGATTTGCGCAGGTCAAGTTTCAAGGGGTAAAACTTGAAATTTTTGAAAACAGATAGCTCCAGCCTACTCGCCTCAACCCAGCGCATCTAGTCACTAGATAAAAATTCTAAAATTTGAAGTTTGAAAAATTAGGGTTTCCTCATAAAACCCTAAGTTGCAGTTGCAGTTGCAATTGAAGTATCAATATCAGTTGTAGTATCAGTTGCAACACCTTTGAATTTTTTAAATGTTTGTTTCCACTATTGTCGGATGGTGCCACTACCTTCCGATACTATCAGAGGTATGTACTTACATATGTTCAAAATTGTATCATTATTCTAAAGGGTACTTGCAGGAGAAAGGATATTTTGTCTAAACAACACTCGTAGATCTAGAAGGATATCATATCCAACACACCAGGTTTGATTATATTTATATACTTCCATTTTTATGACATTATTTTGAACATCTAGGTTGTATGTTGAAGTTATGACCATCATACTAACCCTTGGTCAAAATTAAAGTCAAGGTATTAGATTAAGATTAGAGTTTATTCTCTAACTTAGATTTTTGTCAAGATAGCTTATTGTCTTAGTACATAGGGCAGGTTGAAGAAATCACTTGTCATCTTGAGTGAAGGAGACTTGGAAGAAAAGCAACACACTCATTCTTGAGGAAAAGACTCCAGGTTCAAGGTTTGATTGATTAAGTTGATAAGATTCAAATTTGCACATGACAGGTTTGATAGCTACCTCATTACAAGTAAACACTATAGTTGAGATAGTAGTCTTTGAAGAGTATTGTACTTGGTCGCATGTGAGCATATTGAGATAAATGCTTATTGTAATCATTTACCATATATAACTAACATCTCCTCTAGGAGAAACTTCTTGGTGTTCCTCCAGGTTACCATGGAGGAATGATTGATCACAACACTAGAAGAGTGTTTCTCTCATTATTGTATTTCTTACTTTTAATCATTGTTTCAGGCAGGTCACAAGTGATAGCTCTAAAGGAGCTAAGGTGATGATTGTTCTCACTATTGCTTTATTATTACTATAAATAGTATTATTTGTGTATGTTGTTGATCCTGTTCTGGGCAGGTCACAGGTGCCCTAAGGAATTTATAGTGACATTTGCAGAAGGAAACATATTAGATGAGACATGAAGCATATTATCTACATGACTGTATACATTCATGTACCAAAGAAGATGAAGAAGAAGATATTTTTTGAGATACAGGGTATCTCACATGGAGATTGATTATAATGAGCAAAAGGCTCCAAAGATGACCAAATATCAAGTAGACTTGATCAATGGATAATGAAGCCACCTTGATAGGAAGTAGAATTTGTTTGAATTCTGACTCAACCTTTCATATTAAAACTTGGTATTCTACACCAAGTATATCTTGTAGAAATTATGAATTCTTTGTAGACTCAGAAGAAATCAAGACTCAGAGTGAGCCTGATCTCAGAGAGGATCAGATGGGAAAAGGATACATCTTCCAGGAATGGCAGACAAATTCCATGAGTTGAGAAGACTAGGTCGTAGCTTCAGAGACCTCTAAGAGACATGAAATATCCTGAGAAGATTCCCTTGTTTCAGTGACAAAGGATAAAGCCAATCAAAAGGATTGGGATACATTTTTTTCCTTGATACCACAAGGGAAGTCAATGGTGACTTCCAAGATTGATATAACATATCAAGCATGTTGCAGATAACAGTATAAATATGTACAAGCTTGATTTGTGTCCAAAGGATTCTCCTAGCAAGAGGGAGAAGACTATGATGAGACACTTACTCTAGTAATTGAAGAAATAAAGACAACCAAAACGACCATGATTCTGATACAGTATGAGATTCAAGGGGAGAAATCCCTATATTTGAGATTGATTTATCTCCAGTGCTAGTTGGTGTATTACATTAGTTGGGTCATGAAGACATGACTACAATAGGAGATAGAGTTACCTCCATGAAAGAAGAAGAGATACCTTCAGTATCAGTTATTGAGCCACTCTCAGATGAAGTTGTTTCCATGATAGAATAGAGGAGATACCCTCATAGTTCAGTAGCTATAGTGAGAATAGAACAAGTCATTCTCAGCTTCAGAAATAGCAGCTACAAGTGCAGATTCTCAGTTCCAGAAGGAACAGTTGTAGAGAAAGTAAAGAAGTTACTCTCAGATAGATAGTGCTTTGCAGAAAGCACATAGAGCTAGCACATGATTGTGCAGATTGAGTTACAATTTAACAAGTGTACCGGTTTGGTACAAAGTGATGTGAAAATTTGATTTGAAGTTGAATATAGAAAGACTCATGTTTGCATATTGAAGAAATCTTTGTATGGATTGAAGCAAGCTCTCAATTCTTGGTATCGAAGAATTGATAGTTTCCTAGTGAGCTTGGGATTTACAAAGAGTAAATATGATTCTAACCATTACTTCAAGGTTATGAATGATGAGCCAGGTATATTGTTGTTGTATGTGGATGACTTATTCTTAACAGGAGAAGAAAAGATCATCACAGATTGTAAGAAAAGGATTGATGCAGAATTTGAGACGAAATACCTAGGCCTAATGCATTATTTCTTAGGTCTTGAAGTTTGGCAGAGCCCAGAGAAGAACTTACTTAACCAAGGGAAGTATGCAGTTGAAATACTGAAGAGGTTTGACATGTTGGAATGCAAAGCCATGAACACACCCATGGAAACAAAGTTGAAGCTCCCGGTTGATACTTTGTCAGAATTGGTTGATGCTACTCTATATAGACAGATCATTGGATCATTGATGTATTTGACGAATACCAGGCCAGATCAATGTTTTGTTGTGAACACCTTGAGTCAGTATCTGGTAGAGACTGGATGTGTTCACCTTGTTGTTGCAAAACATGTGATGAGATACCTTAAGGGTACGTTGGACTTCGGTCTCTATTAAACTAGTGATCATGACTTCAGACTATATGGTTATATTGATTCATATTGAGCTAGAGTACCACAAAAAAAAATTGTTACTTCAGATTATATGTTGTTATATTGATTCAGATTTCGGTAAGGATGACTTGTCAGAGTACCACAAAAAATTTTGTTACACCTGCCTCATTTTGTTGTCATATTTTGATGATGTTGTTGTCTCAACCTCATGTTGATGATGTTGTTGTCTCAGCCTCGTTTTGATGATGTTGTTGTCTCAGCCTCGTGTTGATGATGTTGTTGTCTCAACCTCGTGTTGATGATGTTGTTTTCTCAACCTCGTGATGATGATGTTGATTGATTTAGCTTCATGTTGTTGATGATGTTGTACCAGCCTCATTCTATTGATGATGCTGTACCAACCTCATGTAGTTGATGATGATGTACCAAACTCGTATTGGTGAGATTGTTGTTCTAGGTTCATGTTATTGATGTTGATGTTTCATCTTCATGTTGATGACGATGATGATGATGCTATTCCAGCTCCATGCTATGAATGATGATGTTGATGCTATTCCAGCTCCATGATGTGAATGATGATGATGATGTTATTCCAGCTCCATGTTTTGAACGATGATGATGATGATATTACAACTCCATGCTGTGAACGATGATGGCACTACTCCATCTCCATGTTGTGAATGATGATGATATTGATGATGAGAAAAAATTATGATGATTATAGATATGCCAAAAAATGTTGATGATGGTGTTTCCCTCTCTCTCTCATGTTGATGTTGTATTGAGTTATGTCAGTAGAATACCCTTCTTGTTAAGGGGGAGTGTTGAAATATTGTAACTGTGAATAATATTCTAATTATAATTGAGTTAATATTATATAGATCAAACCCCCTTTTGTGGATTGATCATGTCGAGACTTATGTATGACCAAATCCCCTTTTATGGATTGGTCAAACCATATTCATATGGTGGTATTTGATAAGTCGGCCCCTAGGGTTTATTAAAGTGGTTTTAGCCACTATTGGAAGAATTTGACCCTGCTTGGTGAAGAGACATAACCCTAGCGCCCCTCAGCTAGTCTAAATAAGTGAGGATGGTGCATCATTCAATCACTCACTCAGTCACTCATCTAGTGTGAAATATTTGAAGGAAGATGCAGTTAAAAGAAGGAGAGAGAGGTGCATGCTCAATCTTGGGGGTTTGATATTTAGTCTTGGCATTGTATTGGCAATCTATTATTGAGAAAAAAATTGTTGGGTTTCCTCCCCCATGAGGGTTTCCCAGGATAAAATGTTGTGTACCTTGTGATTGTGTTTCTTTCAATGATCATGTTTATGTTATTATTGTCTAGTAAATTGAAAATAACTTAATAGCAACTCTAAATTTAACACATATTTGTTTCTTATACAAAATTTTTGCATTATTTCTACTTTAATTTCCTTAGTTAAGGCTTTTAAGCTCCATTTTATGTGTTATATTTGTGATTTATTAGTAAACAAAAGGGGATAACTATTATGTTTTAGGATTTAGGAGTAAGATAATTGGATAGGAAATTAGCATAAGATTGTGTAAATAACGAACCCACGAGGGTAGACATATAATATTTGGATTCTCAAAGACTTTTTTTATAGTGTTTAAATTTCAATATAAAATCTCATTGCTAATGAAATAATAAACAATCTATAAGATTTGGATTCTCAAAGAATTTTTTTTTATAGTGATTAAACTTCAATATAAAATCTCATTGCTAATGAAATAATAAACAAGATTGTTGTAAATAGGAACTATAATATTTTTATAAATTCCCACGTGCAATTTTAACTTGTTCATAAATAGTTAATAAATAAATAATTGTGAATTCCATATAAATAAATATCTAAGATAATTCAACCCACAAACAGGAGAAAATTCTCTTATTAGCACAAAATATTAAGGGAGAAGGATAAAAATAAAGTCAAGTTTAAAATAAGAACAATAATGGTTAGAAGAATGCATCCATGTCATAGAAAAAAATTCATAACATCAATGAATAAGACCTTCACCAAGAGGTCCCTTTCTCGCAACGAACCAACAACTTCAATCTTCGACAATCAATAACTCCAATAACCATAGCACCAGCCACAAGCTCCAATGACCACAAGAAAGGGGATAGGGGGGTCTCCTCCCAACCTAATTCCCTCAACTAGCAAGTTGAAGGACCACCAAGCCCACAATCACTAACTCTACACCATCTCTCTACCTCATACTACAACGCCAAAATACATGTTCCATGACTCATAAGTCTCGATGAATAGTTAGCAAAACCTATGTAGCTCTCTCTCACAACCAAACTAGTGGTGAAGTGGAACCCCCAAACCACCACCTTCTCCTACCTAAAACCTCCCACCAGGGACACCAACCAAGCAAGAAACAATATTATTTTATATGCATTTTGTTCTCCTCATACCAAGCAACTCAGCATGCACATTCAACATATCACATTCATTAGCTTGATTGATTTTTTCTTAAGTTGCTCCCCTTTTAATATTTGATATTTATTTATTTGTTATTTTTATGTGTGTCTTAAGTAATCATCAAACAAAATGCAGTTACTACCAATCTCATGGTAGTGTGTAGGTGACGGGTGTGCATGTGTAGCTATCATGTGTAGACCTTGCATGTGCACTGGTAAGCAAACGATAAACACTCCTAAAGCACTACATGATCTTGAGTTACGTGATGCAAATGTTTATAATCTAAGCATCATAAGTGCAACACAAGAAATGATGCATGCAATCAACTCCACCCATAGTTAANCCACAAGCTCCAATGACCACAAGAAAGGGGATAGGGGGGTCTCCTCCCAACCTAATTCCCTCAACTAGCAAGTTGAAGGACCACCAAGCCCACAATCACTAACTCTACACCATCTCTCTACCTCATACTACAACGCCAAAATACATGTTCCATGACTCATAAGTCTCGATGAATAGTTAGCAAAACCTATGTAGCTCTCTCTCACAACCAAACTAGTGGTGAAGTGGAACCCCCAAACCACCACCTTCTCCTACCTAAAACCTCCCACCAGGGACACCAACCAAGCAAGAAACAATATTATTTTATATGCATTTTGTTCTCCTCATACCAAGCAACTCAGCATGCACATTCAACATATCACATTCATTAGCTTGATTGATTTTTTCTTAAGTTGCTCCCCTTTTAATATTTGATATTTATTTATTTGTTATTTTTATGTGTGTCTTAAGTAATCATCAAACAAAATGCAGTTACTACCAATCTCATGGTAGTGTGTAGGTGACGGGTGTGCATGTGTAGCTATCATGTGTAGACCTTGCATGTGCACTGGTAAGCAAACGATAAACACTCCTAAAGCACTACATGATCTTGAGTTACGTGATGCAAATGTTTATAATCTAAGCATCATAAGTGCAACACAAGAAATGATGCATGCAATCAACTCCACCCATAGTTAACTTGAGTTTAAATATGTTCCATTACCTGAGATTATACTTCTTTTGGAGAGGGTCCCAGTAGAATGAGCCAAGTATGATCATGATATTTTATAGGCAACCACTAGTTTTCCCTTTCCTATGTTTCATTGCAATATTGTTTTTTATCATAGGGAACCATGAGTGTTTCCCTTCCTAGTGTTCCAATATATGTTGTAGGATCCTCATGATGATAGATCTCTCATGTGTCTAAATATTGATAATCCTCCTGATTTTGAGAGGGAAATAAGCAACTCATATACAATTAGGAATTGTATCATCTCATGTCCCCACTACATGTTATAGTTCTAGTGAGATCCTTCATGGGCAGGGAATCCCACAAGATGTACTACTAAATCAACGATCTAGGCTTAAGGAGTAGTTTCCTAGTCAAGATCTTGTTCATATCATATCATGATAACAATAGGTCATTGTATATACCAAATCTTCAATTATCACATGACTATTACATGACTAAAACATTATAATTAATAATGTAATGTGGCCATAACTATACATTCATCTAGTCATCATATGCATATTTATATAATAATTGTCAAATATTGTTCCATAGTTGAGATTGTACCTGTGCTAATCAATAAGATTTGTTCATAAACAAGGAAAGAGAGAAAACCTCATGGGAAAACCCCTCCCTCAAGGTACAATGTATCAAAAAAGAACTAACAGTTGCTAGGAAATTGTGTCCTTCACTCCAACACGACTGTGCAGAGAATGGAACTTCTGCTCAGTGAAGGTCTTGGTGAAGATGTCTACAGTTTATTCTGCTAAAGGAAAGAACTGCAGGTCGATGATCCCCTCGTGTACTAAGTCTCGAATGCAGTGCATGTGGATATCGATGTGCTTCGTCCGCTACCTCTGAACTAGATCTCNGATTGTCCGGTGAAACTGAATTCCCAACTCAGTGAGAAAATGTTGTATTCGCATAGACTGAATGATTATGTTAACTACCCCTTTGTACTTTACCTTCGTTGAAGATAGAGAAATAACATCCTACTATTTCTCAACCAACAGATGGGCCCGAAACCATACTGAGTGAGTAACCAGATGTGGATTTGCGATCAATGTTGTCGCTAGCCCAATCAGAATCAGTGAACCCAATGAGGTCCAATGCAGAGTCTTCTACATAGTGAATCCGAAAGGTGATGGTGCCATGTATGTATTGAAGGATATGCTTTGCAACCTTCTAATGTAGCTCATGCGACTCTTGCATGAACCGGGAGACTGCTTCGACTACATAGGAGAGGTCTGGTTTTGAGTGTGTGAGATACAACAAGCTCCCCACTAGTTGCCTATACAATGTTTTGTCCACTAGTGGAGTGTCCTCACCATCCTCAAGTCTGACTCCTGATTGGAAAGGAGTTGGAGAAAACTTACAGTCTGTCATGTGGAATCTCTCAAGGATATCTCATGCATACTTGGCCTGAGACAGTTTGATGTTTGATGCATCCTGATTGATCTTGAGACCAAGGAATAAATGTAGTGGACCCATGTCCATCATCAAGAACCTATCATACAGAATCCTCTTGACTGCAAAAATCATTGAATTCGATCAACCGGTGATCAACAAATAATCAACATACAGAACTAGGACTAGAAGTGAAACAGTCATCCTGATCATGTAAGCGTTTGGGTCTGAATTACAACGTATAAAGTTCTATGACAACAAGCAGGAGTCCATCTTGGTATACCATGCCATCGGGGTCAGCTTGAGTCCATAAAGGGACTTCTTCAGTCGACAAACCAAAAATGAATCCTGCATAAATGCCTGGGGCTACTCCATATAGATCTCCTCAGAGAGATCTCCATGAATAAATGCATTCTTCACATCCATCTAATGGACTTCCCATCCCTTGGATACCACAATGGCAAGTGCCAAGTGTATGGAATCCATCTTCACTACTAGAGAGAACGTACCGTCATAGTCAATGCCATGCACCTACTGAAAGATTTTTGCGACTAGCCTGGCTTTGTATCTGCTAACATGTCCATCTATTGCACTCTTGGTCCTGTAGACCCATCTTCACCTGACAAGTTTCCTTCCTGAAGGAAGGGGAACGAAATCCCAAGTCTGGTTCTCGAGGAGGGAGTTTTACTCCTCCTGTATGGTGGATTCCCAAAAGGGATTCCCAACAACCTCACCATATGAATGTGAATCTGAAGAATGAACCAAGAAAAGATGCCTAGATGGAATTAGTTCAGTGGCAGTGAGTTCAATAGGAGACTCCTCTAAATCCAATCAAGCCCTCCAAGTATCAACTAGATCCCCAACAATATCTCTTTCATCCTGAAGAGTAGTATTGGCCCACTTGGGCCTTGGCTCAAGCTCTACATGTGCATGCACTGAATCGGGATATGCATATGCATATGTGTGCACTGACTCTACATCTGATTATACTGACTTGTTCTCTAAATCATTTGAATCCTCTGAATCAGAACTCTCATCTGAAGAATATTCAGCATGTGCATGCTCATCATCTCTGACAAGTGGAAGAAGAAAAGTGCATGCATGCGGCTCCTGAGGTGCATGCAAGATACTTTCCTCGAATTGGAAACTACGATCAATGATGAGTTGGTTCGTAGAAGGATCAATGAGTTTTTATCCCTTCACATCGTCTAGGTATCCAACAAAGATATACTATGTACTCTGTGGATCAAGTGCCTTCCTCTTCTCAGAGGGAATTATGGCCCATGCACGTGAACCGAATATACAGAAGTGGGTCACTTTCGGTTTGAGGTTGCTCCAAGCCTAGAAGGGGGTCTTATCCTTGACAAATCTATGGGGATATCTATTTTGGATTTAGTTTTCACAATTAAGTGCTTCATCCCATAATATCTATGGAAGTGACTTTCCATGCACCATGCAAAATGCCATCTCCTTCAGGGATCTATTCTTCCTCTCAACAATTTAGTTGTGTTGTGGAGTAGAGGGAACTGTGTGCTGCAACTGAATCCCGACATCAAGAAAAATATTTTGTACCTCATGGTTGACATACTCCCCCTCCCCATTATTTTTTCGGAGGACTTTGATCTTCCTTCCTAACTGTGTCTCAACAAGGGCTTTGAAATCTTTGAGATGTTGAAAGAACTCATATTTTTTACTGAGAAAGAAAGTCCAAGTGTAGCATGAGAAATCATCAATAAAAATGAGCACATACCTTGTTTTAATAAATGATGGATGCGGAAAAGGGCCCATGAGATCACTGTGGATCAGATCCAAAGGAGAGGAGGCTTTCTAAGTCTTTCATTTGTCAAACTACTCTTGAGGGTGTTTTCCAAGGACACATCCCTCACAAATTCCTTTGTATAAGTGGATGTCATGGAGACCTTCAACCATTACCTGCTTGCTAAGTTGTTGCATTTATCTTAAATTTAAATGCCCGAACATTTTGTGCCATATCCTACTTATTTCATCAGCATGTGTAAGCAGTAATGCAAAATCTAGTTCAATAAATTCAGAAATTGTGTAGAGTCTCGATTGGTGATTTAGCTCATTGTTGAGGAAAAGTTATGGATTACCTCACTCCATCATTTTCATATCTTTCCTAGCTAAGACAATATAGTTGGGAATGTCACCCAGGGTTTATAGCCTCAAAACATTCACTCAATCCACAAGTATTAATTACAAAGGATCCAGGATGATTTTATGATTTGTATATGTTGCAATATAAAAATAAAATTTAAACAAAGCTAAATGAATGTATACAGATTTTAAAATAAAGTAAACATGGAGACAAAAGAGAAAAGAAGAACCAAGTCATGAAAACAAATGTATGAGATAGAACAATAATATGATTTCATTTCATTCTGAGATACAAAACTGTATTTATCTTTTACAAACCCCTGTGAGGATAGGGACTAAAGTCGGATTTAGAATTCTTTGATGGGCACCATACAAAAATAACCTGACAGTGAAATAAAACTGAAACTAATGATTTGGATCAGCTTTCCACAAAATGTTGCCACTTGACTCTGCAAGATATTCTTTATCAGCCATGAAAATTAATTCATAAACCAACAAGAATACACAGACTATCAAAGATAAATCAAACACCTTGAAAACAAGTTGCTGAAATGTATGATTTAGTTTTGAATCATGTTGCCTTCAATAAGAACCAATTGTCATCAAGAGGATTAAGCTTTCAAGTAAACTCACAAATGAATGAAAATTGAAGCTATCTCACTAACTAGAGAGAAAACCTTAGTCTTGTAGTTCCCCTTCTATTCCTCCCTTTGTCTCTTCCTCTCATTGAACCTTTATTATTTATCAACAAGTTGAGGTAGTTCAACTACTTTCTTTAGCTAAGTCAAATTAACTTAACTAATTGGTTTTGGGAGAAATAATTAATAATAATATACAAATAAGGGTCTAATTGATAATAACTAAATAGGTGGGACCCATTGTGACGTCCATCATTCTCTTTGTCAATAATCAAATATAAAATACAAAATTTATCATTTGCATCATATAACACCCTTGTAGCGCCCATGGATACCATTTAAGTCGAATATTTAAATATTGGCAAAAATTAAGACCATATCCCAAAAAATAATATATCCATATTATCCACAAAAAATATCCAAAATAAAGCTTGTTGTCTAAAATATGTTGAAAATCATTCAACATTCTCTTCATCATTGAATATCATAAAAAATACAATAAAAATCCATATTTGTTTCTTTGTGAGACATATTTTCTCTTCTCATTGTTGTCTCCTCTTGACTTTTCTGGGGTAGCCCTTGGTTGGTTAGACCCCTAGGGATGTATTGCATTGATCACATGGGAGCAATCATATTTTAAGTGGAGACGTGAAGACACAGATTTAGAAGACTATGTGGCTAGACTGGAGGGGGAAGCCATTGATTTTTCGTTATCTAGCACAGGTTGTGGGGTATTAGTTTTTAATCTTTTGTTGGCATGCGAGGATTGTGCCAGCGAAACATCATGTGAAATTTGAGCATTGGCATTAACTGGTGGTGGTAAAGGAAATGACACAGTGGTCCAACCATAGTGGTGAGAGACAGGTTGGTGGACAATTTCTTGCCAACCGTCATTAGCGGGAACTTCAGGAACCAATGACACATGTGGAGGAACAAGAATGTCGAGAAAATTATGAGGCTATCGAAAAGGGGGCCTTTCAGGTCAAGGATGTAGTATCCCATGGCCAACCAAATTAAAGAACCCAGATTGAAACAGTTGGTTCAATTCTTGCGGATCGGCATCAAATTGAATAGAAAATTGAGGCCTCATATGGCCTCAATGCTAGTTATGTCTGCCTTTATTATTCTGGCCATTACTGCCCCTGCTGAAAAAACTCATCATGTAGCAATATTTAATCACTCATGAAAAATTATTAATAGCCCATACATGAAACTCCACTTAACTAAATCAAGAGTTGGCTCTATTATTTACTACAATACATATGAAATCCATCTATAAAACTTCCATTTACTAATTTCCACACGAACAGGGAATTGATAGGGTCATTGGGAGTATGGAGGGTTTGTATTAAGTGTAAAATGATATAATGGAAGGGAAAGATTCGTGAATATTATCTGAGCAATCAATAAAACAATGAAACTGTGTATACAACCAACTCCCAGAATACCAATCATCAATTAACTTCCACCTTGTTTCTTTTATTTCCATACAGACTTTTCCTTAAAAATGAGTAACAACATAACAAGGAGTGAAAAATGTAATTGGGATAATCAGGGGAGTGTATTTTGCGTAAAATGGTATAATGGAAAGGACTCCCATGGATATGGTTCTATGATATATCAAACAATGCCATTTCCAACATCAAAATTTAAACCCCTTTACTGTTTCAAAATTGAAACTCAACACCATGTTTCCAAAATTCCAAAACTGATATTTCACTTCAAGGCTATTCATTTGCATCTAGAAGTTGCATTACATAGGAATCAATTCGTATTTTTTCCCGAGAACCATTCAAGAGTAATAACATAGCTCACGCACAACAGAGTCAAAGAGACACAACACCACAATAATCACAACCAATAGTTGAGGAATGGACAGACTCTGGTTCACGGTATTAAAACCAATACACTTTAAATCACTACAGGGTTCGATAAGTGGCCACAAAAGGGATCCCTATATATAACACAATTCCAAATTGAGACTTCAAATAACAATGCTTCCAAAATCCCCTTTCATTCTGGTTCGCAAAACTCATTCAACGTATATATAATTAATCCACATATGTATTATTTTCATATAAAATCGAACACACAGTGGGTCGTATCCCTTAAACAATGGTTTTGCAATGATTCCATCACCCCAATATTTCCACATGACAGACTATATTAAAAAAATAAGTGGGTTTAGCATTCTTTCTAACTTCGCATAGTAAACAGCCAACAAAACCCATGACCAAAAGAGCACGAACAGGGAATTTATTAAATTTTGGGTTGGCCACCTCCACACTATTTTCAAAATACAGGGTTTGATATACAATTATCAACAGTGATGTGATACAGGAAGACAAGCTGACAAAGTTGAGGGTTTATCCAAAAGGAGTACGAAAAGATTAATATCACCACAAAATTTTAAATATATATTTATAGAGTTGATACAAGGGCGCGGGCGCGATATCCATGAGAGCCACACAATTAAATGACAGGAAGAGTCTTCAAAAAACCAACATGTTGCGATTAGTGACAACATTTTTATTGGACAGAGAGAAGTCACAAAAAGAAAACCAAAGGCAAGGCAGGCCCGACAACTTCCCAAACAATATCCTTTTTCACAGGTAAAACACGAAACAGCTAAAGACAATAAGAGACACCCACATTGTTTTCAATGTGAATAGTTCACATACAAATTCAATAGAGACCAAAACTTCTCTAATAATCCATACACAGTCAAAATTTCCACATATCATAACTTTGGAAATGCACAGACAATGATCAAACTCAAGAGCCAACTATTGACTTAATTAAAGAGCAGAGTGAAATATTCATTGATGGAGCAGCAAGAAACCCCATACCTATGTGTAAAAATTGACAAGGAGAGTTGACCAAGCCTATATACCTCTTCCACGGCCAAACAAAGTGGAGTAACAACAACCAACAAAAGACCAAATGAGAAATGGCTAGGGTGGCGTGATCGAGGTAGGTTAGAGTGACGTGCATTTACTTCATGTTGTTTCTACCACTTACATGTTCATCCATAGCTAGTACGAGCAAGTTAACCATACAGTGCACAACCCACTAACAATTAGTTGCAAGCTTGATACACCACCATTTTCCTAAGTTTCAAACTTAACAAATGCGCCAACCTTTGTTTTAAAACCCCAATGTGACATATATCAAAACCTTGCTAGGGATACCAAGTATCAACCTTTATACCTCCAATTCAAACAATGTGCACAACCCTTGTAACATGAAATCCAGGTAATCACCACACCATATATTTCATACAACTTGAAACATGGAGTTTATATCTTTTATCAAATTAAATGTAGCATAATAACACTTGTGAGGGTTATATAAAGACAACATCATTTCTCCTTTAATCGCATCTCCCATAACATCATTTGATCAATTATTTCAACAACGACTTTAAAAGCAAATAAAGTGTAGAGCTCATCTCAACCAACTCATAAGAACATAAAGCATAAGTGTCATCTCTTCATCATATTCACACAAGTCTCACAAGGGGTCCCACCTATTAGTATATTATTAAATATAATTAAATAATAAGGCGTTGCAACCATTTGCAAGAAGGTACCCTATGTTGTGATTTTGGGCGTCAACAAACTGGCGACTCCACGGGGAAATTTGTTTCCAATAGATTAAGAACTCAGAATGTCCAATTTCACAAATCGATGAACATAGATCAAAGAATTATTGACCAGAATGATTATGCAACAGGGGGAAAAGATGGTTTAATGGAAATAATGAGATGGGATTTTGGGAATAACTCATGAAAAGTGGTATGTGTGAGGGGGTTTTCTCCTGTATGCAGAAAATTCGATCAATACATAGTAAATAGTATTTCTTCATGTTTTAAGGAGAAATTTTCTGATATGCTCTTTTGAATCTCATGATGGAGGGAAGAAAGGAATAGCAGAAAATAGGGGAGAAGACTAAATCATCTATCTTATAGCAGTACTGAAAGAAAAAAGAAATTTCATCAATGTCTAAAAGGAGGGCATCATGACAACTGCGTAAAATTTATTGTTATTGATCAGCAATACTTACAAAATGGCATTGTTGTGGAAAAACTGATCCAAAATTTATTCTTGATAAACATAAAAAAAAATAGCAACAATCAAAATAGCAGAAATTGAAAAGTCAATTGATCAAAGCAAAATAAAACAGTGAAACAAAAATTTATATACAACAGTGATTTCCACATGGTGTTTAACAATTAAGCAGGTTCCACATAATGTTTCAAGTGGGAACAATTAGTATTATAAGAAAACAATCGTTCTTCCAAATCCTTTAAAAGATAAGAGTTTGCACCTAAGACAAAAAGCAATTTTGAAAGGACCTAGCCATAATCTCTGGAAATTTGAATGTCTTCCCCTATCATCATGGGATGAGTCCCAAAGTAAGACCTTCTCATTTACCTTAAATTTGACATCTTTTGTGCATTTTTTCAAATATTTATTTACAGTTTTTTGTCTTTTCTTTATTATTTCCAAGGAAAAAATTATTTTTTCTTCTAAGGCTAATAGTGCATTTATCCTATTAGGGACATTGGAAGAATTTAATTCTTCAATATGTAGCATCAGTCGTAAATAGGAGAGTTTCAGCTTAGTACGTAGAATGGTTTCTTGACCATAAACAAGCTGAAAGGGGGTGCAACATGTGTTTACCTTGGTGGTATTGTGATCTTCCCAAAGGGTGTAAGTGAGGAGGGTGTGCCATTGAAGAGGCTCATCTTCGATGAGCCTCTTTATGATCCTGACCAGATTCTTGTTAGTAGACTTAGCTTTCCCATTTCCTTGGGGGTAATAAGCTGATGAAGTGAAATGTTTGACTCCCAATTTAGCTATAAATTGATTCAATTTTGTGGAAATGAAAGCAGGACCATTGTCTGTAATAATTTCTAAAGGAATGCAAAATCTGGAGAAGATATTAGTTTTTAGGAAAGAAATCACTTGTTCATCATGTGTGTGTCTAAGAAGGACAACTTCAGTCCACTTAGTGAAATAATCAGTGGTTCTCAAAATAAAAATATTCCCTATGGAAGACGGAGGATTAATAGGACCAATAAAGTCTAGGCCCCATTTAGAAAAAGGAAAATATGGGAGGACAGGTTGTAAAGGCATGGAAGAAAGATGCTCTTTCCCAGCGAATTTTTGGCACTTGTCACAAGATATTGCAAATTTATAATAATCTCAAAAAATTGAAGGCCAATAGTAACCATTTCTAATGATTTTAAAAGCAGTAGCCTTAGTAGAAAAGTGGCCACCGACATGAATAACAGAATCTGAAGATCCATGAGTTTCATGTAACAATTTATGTGCTTCCTTATCATTCACACATCAAAGTAATATACCATCATCAGACCTTCTGAACAAAAAGTATCCTAAAATAATATACTTGGAAGATTCAAGGTGAAGTCTTCTCCTCTGAAGAGGATCTAAATCGTCTGGGCATTTCTGATATTGCAAGTAATATACAAAAATTTTATACTAGGTGTTCTCAGCAATAGAAAGGTTTTGATTCTCAATATAAAACAGTGCTAAAAGAGGATTAGCCTGATCGTCAATTTCTTCACTTGGTTCAAGATGTTGAGCTAAGTGAAGGTCTAAGTCTCGTCCCTTAATTGTTTTCGAAATCATGATGGTTAAATCATGCTCTTGGATTTTGGCAAGCCAATGTTCAATATTCCTTGAAACATAAGTTTGTGAAAGCAAAAACTTGACAAGAGGAAAAGGGACTTTTACATGTGTATGTTTGCCTAGAATAAAGTGGCAAAATTTCTCTATAGCCTAACAAGAGAAAAAGCATGTTTCTCAATCTAAGAGTACTTGAATTCATCATCTGATAAACTTTGTCTCATGTAAGCTACATGTTTTTCATTGTTTTGGTCATCACTTTGTATGAGAATAGTAGAAATTGCTTCCTCAGTGGCATTAGTGTATATGATAAAATCTTTCTCAAAATCCAGTTTCTCTAGAACCGGTGTTGAGCTGATTGCTTTCTCAATCCTAACAAAGGTTTTTTCAACGTCATATGTCCAAGAAAAAGAGTGATCATGCTTTAGAATATTATGAATTGGTTTAACCATTAAGGAAAAATCAGGAACAAACCTACGAACAAAGTTGATAATGCCCATAAAGGCTTGAACCTCCTTTTTGGAAGTGGGGGCAGAAAGGTTCAGAATAGCAGCAATCCTTTTAGGATCTATTCTTATTCCTAAATTAGAAATGATATGTCCAAGGATCTTTCCCTTGGTGACGCCAAAAATATATTTGGAAGGATTTAAAGAAATGTCGAATTTTCTGCAGCACATGAGAACGTTTCTGAGATGAACAAAGTGATCCAATCGATTATTTGAATAGACAGTCAAATCATCAAGATAAATCTGGATAATCTTACTGATCAGATTGTTAAAATCTATTTGCATAGCTCTCTGGAAAGTGGCACCTGCATTAGACAAGCCAAAAGGAATGCGTTCATAAGCATATGTGCCCCAACGTGTAGTAAAGGTCATTTTGTATCTATCAATCCTTTTTACCTTGATTTGATTATATCCATAGAAACCATCAAGTAAGGACATCATTTGTGACCCTACGACCTATTGCAAAATCATTTCCATATTAGGGAGAGGAAAATGATCTTTTATGCTTGCTATATTTAATGTGCAAAAATCCACGCACAATCGAATCTGACCAGTTGTTTTCCTAACAGGAACCAAATTTGAAACCCACTCATAATACTTAACTGGAAAGATTATACTAGCTTCCAAGATTTTTTCCAACTCCTTTCTAATAGTAGCTTCAAGCGCGGGGTTAATGGGTATTTGTTTTTGCCTAACTGGTTTTACCCCTTCCTTGATAGGAATGGCATGTTGTATGAGAGAAGGATCAAAACCACGAAGATCCTTGTATGACCATGCAAAAACATCTTGAAATTCACATAGTAGTTCTGTGAATTTCGCCTTTTCTTCGTCAGAACATTGGGCACCTAGTTTAACCATCTTTGGAGATTTGGATGTCCCAAGGTTCAAGGAAATGGTATCACCCACTTTCCTTTTTGACTCCTCTTCCTTACATGTTTCTTTGTTTCCTACATCACTCGACGAAAATGTGCTTTCGAGAGGAGTCAAGCCTTTTGGAAATTTTTCATCTTCCATAGATATGAGTTCCTTGGGCTTAAATGGTTCATTCTGTATGAAAGCACAGATGTCTTCATCATTAGGGAAAACCTACCATGATTCTACATTATCAGGGATGTGAGGACGATATAAATATTGAAATGTACAATCAGGCCTTTGAGGTAGAGGTTGTTGAGTAGGAGATGTCACAAATACAACTAACCTAGCAGCCATTGAATTAAGTTCCCTCTTAACATGAGTGATGTTAAATGATAATAGGTTCGAGATAAGCATCCAAACAGCTTGGGTATATAATTTCATCAACTTATTGCTAGGAGAATATATTTTACGCACAAGGTTCACAACAATTTCAGAATCACCAAAAAATGTAAGGTGGTTGCAACCGAGGTTATAAGAATTTTTTATGCCTAGCAGTAAGGCTTAAAATTCAGTGACATTGTTTGTGCAAGAAAACTCTAACCTATAAGAAAAAAAATTGAATTTTACCTATAGGTGAGTATAATATAATGCTAGCTCTATTACCTTCGTTTGAGCATGAGCCATCGAAATGCATGTGCCACATACCATCTTCCAAATAAATTTGTTCCAGAGTAGTGTCACCCTCATCATAAAAGATAGAGTACACCCCTAAGTCTTCCTCAAGATAGTTTACATTTAGTTGAGGAATGCTCTCTATGTATGGTGAAATTATTCCTTCTCTTAGGATTATAATATTATTTCCATTCCGGGGAACAGATAAATGTGTTCCATCAAGTGAAAGATATCCACCTGTTAGGGCTTTCCAGTCTCTTCCTAAGATAATAGAATAGTTGCTTACTAGAATGTCGATTACTTGGATGTTGAGGGTTGTCCTTATTTCGGGATGTGCACACAGAAATAAAGTTACGTCTTTGATTTCACCTATAGTTGACTGTTGCAGACTATTATAGGAGAGCATGCTTCTTGAATTTTCATTAGTGCATGATAATCCTAGCCCCTCCATGATGATTTTTGACATTACGCTTGGACCCGAACCGCCATCAATTAGGTAACAATGGGCTATCTTATCCATATTTTTTACAGAAATGAAAAATGGAGGGTATTTTACAGGGTGTCTAAAATTATTTACACCTATCTTATTTACATTGGAATCCTCTTCTTTCGTCTCTTCACAAAGGTTGGCTATGGTAGAAGTTTTTCCTTCCATAAAATTACTGAGATGCTTTTGTTGTTCAGGGACAACAACCATGTCCAAAAGAGAATCGACCTTGATATTAGTCAATTGTTTAAGGATGTTATACTTGGAAGAGGGAAGAGGGGAAGGAACTCCTTGATTTTGGGGAATTTTGACAGTTTGTACATTAGTACCTTGTGAAGATGAGGCTGGAGTGGAAAAAGTATGAGGAGGATCATATTTCCCTTTAGGAGCATAGAATTTGTTCCTATTATTTATTATCATAAAATCTTTCGGTTCTTCCCAATCTAGGACAACGATAGTGGTTTCGGGCTTCTTTCCAAAGATTTTATCTCTAGCATTCTTCTTAACTTCACAAGTACTTTCTTCATGATTTTCTTTGCAGAATTTACACCAACTTCGAGACATAATGGATTTGGGTTTAAAAGTGTTCTCATTTGTATTCCTAAAAGGCATTGAGGAAGAAGACGATGTCACAGGAGTAAGTGAGGGAACATTTCCCGTTCATTCATAGGCTATCATCTAATTGTTCATATCTTGCACAAGTTTTAGGAGAGAAGACATATATGTTTTCTTTACTGGGATCCTTTAGGGAGACCTATTCTTTCAAGTTGCTCTTCGTACTCCATGCAAGTGTGGAGAGCCGAGCCAAGATTTTCAATAGCCTTTTCTTCAAGCCTATGACGATAAGGAGAGGGAAGCACATTATAATAATGCATGAAAGCGGCTTGATTTTGGGGGCGGATTAGTTCAGGGATTTGATTGTACAATTTGGTTAAGCGAAGGTTAAAGGACTTAATAGTCTCACCATATTTGTAAGAAATATTGTTATATTCCCTTAATTGATCGGTGGGACTCTTGGATTGTCCATAAGTGGACTTGAACCAATAAACCAACTCTTCCCAAG
Source organism: Picea sitchensis (assembly GCA_010110895.2). Classification (NCBI taxonomy): domain Eukaryota; kingdom Viridiplantae; phylum Streptophyta; class Pinopsida; order Pinales; family Pinaceae; genus Picea; species Picea sitchensis. The sequence continues at coordinate 54,302 of SNQJ01S0011099.1, forward strand.
TGGAAAGAATATTTGGAGGGATATCAAAAAAATCAGTTGTCACTTTTCCTTCAAGGGAGTTGACAAATAAGCGCATGCATGTATCGTTATCATTAGCCCCAATATTATGGAAAACATTAAGAAATTCCACTAGGTGTTCATTTGTAGAAACAATATTATTCCCTGATAACTTAAGAAGATTCTCTTTAAACTTGGGTAATGGATGAGTAGCAGGTGCTAGATTCAAGGGAGAAGATACATGCCATGGGGTGGTCGTAGCATCTTCCTCAAACTGAAAAAGCCTGTATTTATTTATAACTTTAGCAAGGTTGGTAGCAGATTGGATAGGAACTTGATGAATATATAGACTACCAATTACCGATGAGGCTAAAGGTTGGGACGATGAAGCACCTCCAGCACCATTAGCACCACCCGTAGATTTCATTTTGAAAGTGATGGGTAAGGGTGAAAAAGGAGAGTTGGCAGAATCAGACAAATTCCTCCTTAGAGTGCTTTCTTGGGCTGACAAAATGGCTTTCCTCCTTCCTATTTCAATGATAAGAGTAGCTTCAAGGGAAAATCCTCTTCTTCTTCTATAAATGTGAGGATTTGAGGACATGAAAAAAAGAATACCAACGACTTGGGGAAAGGGAGGTTAATGTTGATTTCTAGGTTGCCTTTTTTTGGCTTCCCAGTGTTCACGGATGTTTATATCTTGTTCAACTACTTCCCAAGAGCGTTCAATCTCATCATGGGTATTAGCAGTTTCTAGAATAGTATTGAATAAGGTCAAGGCAATGCTAGTCTGTTCCTTGAGGTTGTTTTCAATATTAGTTTGTCTTGTAGAAGGTATTGTCATGAGAAAAAAACCATTCAAAGAGTATTCGAATAAAACAGAAAGATTCAAAGATAATCGTGAATACAATCAACCAGAGAGATATGGAAGATATCCCCAGTATGGTCACCAAATAAATGTTGAGGAAAAGGTATGGAGTACCTCACTCAATCATTTTCATATCTTTCCTATCTAAGACAAGATAGTTGGGAATGTCACACGGGGTTTATAGCCTCAAAACATTCACTCAATCCACAAGTATTAATTACAAAGGATCAAGGATGATTTTATAATTTGTATATGTTGTAATATTAAAATAAAATTTAAACAAAGCTACATGAATGTATACAAATTTTATAATAAAGTAAACATGGAGACAAAAGAGAAAGGAAGAACCAAGTCATGAAAACACATGTATGAGACAGAACAATAATCTGATTTTATTTCATTCTTAGATACAAAACTGCATTTCTCTTTTACAAACCCCTGCAAGGGTAGGGACCAAAGTCAGATTTAGAAGTCTCTGATGGGAACCATACAAAAAGACCGCAACAGTGAAATAAAACTAAAAATAATGATTTGGATCAACTTGCCACAAAATGCTACCACTTGACTCTGCAAGATATTCTTTATCAGCCATGAAAATTAATTCATAAACCAACAAGAATACACAGACTATCAAAGATAAATAAAACACCTTAAAAACAAGTTGTTGAAATGTATGATTCAGTTTTGAATCTTGTTGCCTTCAATAAGACCCTGTTGTCATCAAGAGGATTAGGCTTTCAAGCAAACTCAAAAATGAATCAAAACTGAAGATATCTCACTTACTAGAGAGAAAACCTCAGTCTTGTAGTTCCCCTTCAATTCCTCCCTTTGTCTCTTCCTCTCATTGAACCTTTATTTTTTCTCAACAAGTTGAGGTAGTTCAACTACTTTCTTTAGCTAAGTTAAATTAAATTAACTAATTGGTTTGGGGAGAAATAATTAATAATAATAATATATAAATAATGGTCTAATTAATAATAACTAAATAGGTGGGACCCCTTGTGACTCCCATCATTCTCTTTGTCAACCATCAAATATAAAATACAAAATTTATCATTTGGATCATATAACACCCTTGTAGCTCCCATGGATATCATTTAAGTCGAATATTTAAATATCAGCAAAATTTAATACCATATCCCAAAAAATAATATATCCATCTTATCCACACAAAATATCCAAAATAAAGTTTGCTATCCAAAATATGTTGAAAATAATTAAACATTGTCTTCATCATTGAATATCATAAAAAAACATTTAAAATCCATATTTACTGCTTTGTGAGGCATACTTCCTCTTCTCACTGTTGTCTCCTCTTGACTTTTTTGGGGTAGCCCTTGGTTGGTTAGGCCCTTGGGGCTGTATTGCATTGATCACATGGGAGCATTCATATTTTAAGTGGATATGTGAAGACACATATTTAGAAGACTCTGTGGATGGACTGGAGGAGGCAGCCATTTCTTTTTTCTGTTATCTATCACAGGTTGCGGGATATCAGTTTTTAATCTTTTGCTAGCATGCGAGGACTGTAATGGTGAAACATCATGAGAAATTTGATCATTGGGATTAACTGGTGGTGGTAAAGGCAATGACACAATGAGCCAACCACGGTGATGAGATATAAGCTAGTGGACAATTTCTTTCCAACCGTCATTAGAGGGGACTTAGGGTTTCATTGACACATGTGGAGGAACAGGGATGCCGAGAAAATTCTGAGGTTGTTGAAAAGGGGGTATTTCAGGTCGAGGATGTAGTATCCCATGGTCAACCAAATTAAAGAACCCATATTGAAATAGTTGGTTCAAATCTTGTGGATCAACATCAAAGTGAATATAAAATTGAGGCCTCATATGGCCTCGATGTCAACTACCTCTGCCTCTATTATTCCGGACATTATTGCCCCTGCTAAAAAAAACTCATCTTGTAGCAATATTTAATCAGTCATGAAAAGTTCTTAATAACCCATACACGAAATTCCACTTAAATAAATCAAGAGTTGGCTCTATTATTTACTACAAGACATATGCAATCCATCCATAAAACTTCCATTTATTAATTGCAACACGAACAAGGAATTGATAGGGTCATTGGGAATATGGAGGGTTTGTATTGAGCATAAAATGATATAATGGAAGGGAAAGATTCACGAATATTGTTCAAGAAATCAATAAAACAATCAAAATGTGTATACAACCAGCTCCTAGAATACCAATCATCAATTAACTTACACCTCGTTTCTTTTATTTCCATACAGACTTTTCCTTAAAAATGAGTAACAACACAACACGGAGTGAAAAATGCAATTGGGATAATGAGGGGAGTGTATTTTGTGTAAAATGGTATAATGGAAAGGACTCCCATGGATACGGTTCTATCATACATCAAACAATGCCATTTCCAATATCAAAACTTAAACCCCTTTACTATTTCAAAATTGAAACTCAAGACCCTGTTTCCAAAATTCCAGAACTGATATTTCACTTCAAGGTTGTTCATTTGCATATAGAAGTTGAATTACACAGGAATCATTTCATAATTTTTTTCCCAAGAAACATTCAAGAGTAATAACACAACTCGTGCCCAACAGAGTCGAGGAGACACAACACCACAATAATCACAACCAACAGTCGAGGAATGGTCAGATTGTGGTTCATGATATTAACACCAATACATTTTAAATCACTACAGGGTTCGATAAGTGGCCACAAAAGGGATCCCTGTGTATAACACAATTCCAAATTGAGACTTCAAATAACAATTCTTCCACAATGTCCTTTCATTCTAGTTCGCAAAACTCATTCAACGCATATATAATTCATCCACAGAGGTATTATTTTCATATAAAATCGAACACACAGTAGGTCGTATCCCTTAAACAATGGTTTTGCAATGTTGTCATCACCCCAATATTTACACATGATAGATTGTATTACAAAAATAAGTGGGATTAGCATTCTTTCTAACTTCGCACAGTAAACAACCAACAAAACCCATGACCAAAAGAGCACGAACAAGGAATTTATTAAATTCTGGTTTGGCCACTTCCACACTATTTTGCAAATACAGGGTTTGATATACAATTATCAACAGTGATGCGATACAGGAAGATGAGTTGACCAAGTTGAGGGTTTATCCAAAAGGAGTATGAAAAGATTAATACCACCACAAAATTTTACATCTATGTTTATAGAGCGTATACAAGGGCGCGAGAATGATAGCCACAAGAGCCACACAATTAAATGGTAGGCAGAGTCTTCGAAAAACCCACAGGTCAAGAGAAGTGACAACGTTTTTATTGGACAAAGAGAAATCACAAAAAGAAAACCACAAGAAAGGCAAGCCCGAGAACTTCCCAAATAATATCATTTTTCTTAGGTAAAGCAGGAAGCAGCTACAGACAGTAAGAGACACCCATGTCATTCTCAATGCAAATAGTTCACATACAAATGCCAAAGAGACCAAAACTTCGCTAATAATCCATACACATTCAAAATTTCCACATATCATAACTTTGGAAATGCACAGACAACAAGAAAACTCAAGATCCAACTATTGACTTAATTAAAGAGAAGAGTTAAATATTCATGGATGGAGCCGCAAGAAACCCCATACCTGTGTGTAAAAATTTCCAAAGAGATTTGACCAAGCTTGTATACCTCTTCCACGGCCGAACAAAGAGGAGTAACAACAACCAACAAAAGACCAAATGTGAAATGGCTAGGGTGGCAGGCTCGAGGTAGGTTAGAGAGACATGCATTTATTGCACATTGTGTCTACCACTTACATGTTCATCCATATATAGTACGAACAAGCTAATCATATAGCGCACAACCCACTAACAATTAATTACAAGCTTGATATACCCCCATTTTCCTAAGTTTCAAACTTAACAAATGTGCCAACCTTTTTTTTAAAACCCCAATGTGATATATATCAAAACCTTGCTAGGGATACCAAGTCTCAACCTTTAGACCTCCAATTCAAACAATGCGCACAACCCTTGTAACATGAAATCAAGGTAATCACCACACCATATATCACATACAACTTGAAAAATGGAGTTTAGATCTTTTATCAAACTAAATGCAGCATAATAACACTTGTGAGGGTTATGTAAAGACAACATCATTTCTCCTTTAATCGCATCTCCCATAACATCATTTGTTCAATTATTTCGACAACAACTTTAAAAGTAAATAAATTGTAGAGCTCATCTCAACCAACTCATAAGAACATAAAGCATAAGTGTCATCTCTTCATCATATTCACACAAGTCACACAAGGGGTCCCACCTATTAGTATATTATTAAATGTAATTAAATAATAAGGTGTTGCAACCATTTGCAAGAAGGTACCCTATGTTGCACTTTTGGGCGTCAACACTCACCAGTAGCAACTTTGGAATTGGTTTTCATGTCGTAGATATCCACAACATCAGGTGTGAATACTACTCTCTTTCCGGTGTCATAGTTTGTTATCTGATACACAGAGAGAAGAATGATGGAGAGTTTGGGAACATGTATCACATTCTCGAAGCTCTCATTTGTGAGTTCAACTCTCCATTTGTCGGTGACTTTGACTGGAGAGTCATCCCCCATTAGAATAGGAGGACCTTTGCATGCATCCAATGAAGAGTAGACTTCCTTTATGGATGTTGTGTGGTGTGATGCACCTAAATCTACAATCCAAGTATCAGGAGAGAATTTAATGGCAATCAAAGCATGGCTAGAATTACCTTTCTTGGGGTTTTGATCTTCTAGATTCTTCTTCTTGGCACCCTCAGGGATGTGATCTCCAAGGTTGTTTTTCTGAAGTATTTGTGCCATTTGATCTATATCCTTCTGCATGCATACAGATCCTGGATGGAATCCACGTTGGTAGTAAGTGCATTTCTCCCATTGTCTTCCCTTTCCACCTTTGGATCTGGAGGAATCATTGAAGGGTTTTGAGTACCCTTCCTTCTTTGGATTTTCATGTGCCTTCCCTTTGTCTTTGTTTTTAGATTTCTTGTTTTGGTGACTGCTACCATCTTGCACAACAAGTGCATGCGCCTTTGAGCCTTTGATTTTTCCCATGTTTATAAGCGTGTTCTACTCTTGCGTTAGAGACCTGATAAATACCTCAAGAGAGGGCATGGTCCAAGTGGCTCCATAGGCGAGCCTAACTGAGTGAAATGTGGATACAAACATTGAGTATTCCAGACCAATTTTGGAAAGAATGGTAAGAACCATTTGTTTCTCCTCCTTAGATTTATCAACCCCGCAATCCTTGAGTTGCGACATCAAATCCTTATATGTGGTAAAAACAATCTTGGATATTGTCAAAGGTTTTTGGATCCAAAGTGAGAAATTCCACCTCAAGCATATGTCCCCTCATCTCATCCTGTTTGCAAAAAAGTCCTTCCATGGTGGTTCAGATTTCATTGGGGGTTTTACAAGAGGATATGTGAAAGAGGAGTTCAGGAGAAATGAGACTGCAAATAGTTCCATACGCTTCATCCATTTTATTTAGATACTTGGATTTTTCTATGGATGATGTAGGTTCGATCTCTGTGGCCATGGTTAACATGTATAATCCTCTTCTTTGAATATGCAATTCCATATTGTGCTTCAATGCAAATAAATTGTACAGTGAAAGAATTAATTATTTTGGAAATTCCATTTTCCCATTGTCTTCAATCTTTTGTACTTGCAAAAAGAGTCCAGTGTGTATTTTTCCTAGAAATCCATCGGCTTTGATACCATGTAAATGTGGATGAACCTGCACAGATAAGATCTAGCTAGCAAAGGACATACACAGTTTGCAAAAAAATGAGAAAAGGCGGAAACGAGAGAGAGAGACAGAGAATCAAAGAATTGTATTAACTGAAAGAAATAATGATACAATACAAGTGATATATGTTGCATATCTCAACTAATGTGCCATAGTGGTGGTCTACAATGATCTGGACACACACCGGCAATCACGGTAGTTAACAATCACCTAGTCTAAGTCAACTATCCTCTCAGTTCCCAGTTAACTGACTGAAAGCATCAGTAATGCGCCACTCTGGTGATAATCCCAAGGACAATGTGCATTAGCAGTGATGATCCCAATGTTGCATGGTGATGGAACCAATGTGGAATCAAGACTCCATTCAATCGATCCAACTGAAGTGTGAACTGAAGAGAATATTCCCCTAGAATGTAGGAAAAGGAATATTCTCCCTAAAATGTAGGAGACTGGATAATGACTAATAAACATAGGGAAAACCTTAGGAAAAAAAAAACTAGGTGTTTTTGAAGTGACTCCAACAGTATATAAGAAAAACCCAACACAGGTGTTACGAGGAAAATATTTATGGCAAGGGGTAAACCAAAACAAACGGAACGACACCCAGAAATCAACTCTAAACTCAAGTATGCTAGATAAATGGAAATTATAACAAGAGAAGGCTAAGTTCCTACCTCGTTCGAATGTACGAAGAAGAACTCGTCTGATCTCATGACCGAAAGATTGATGCCTGTGAATTGTCCTCAACAATCAAGATACAAGCATATAGAAATTAAATAGAAAGTTATCATATAAACTAGCATAATCCATTAAGATATATAACAAATATGTCCATGGAAAGTAATGTAAATATTTGCAACATATAATTGGAAGAGGAAGAGTTTTTCTATTAATGTAATCAATAGAAGTACATAGCTGACAAACTTTTGTAACGACACATATTGGAACCGAGAAACTAAGTCCCTCCCGTTGGGCCTTAACCACTTCAATCCTCCACAAAGGCAAGCTCACAAGTAGTAGGAGTCAATGCGGTTCTCCATCTAAAGATAGGAAGAGATTGGGGGTTGAACACAAAGAGTTTAGACTTTCAAGTACAAAAGGATGCAGACTCAATATGAAGTGAAATTTATCCAGAGTGTCTTTCTCTCAATGGTGTGTGTTCAAAGGCTTGTATATGGCTCAATTTATAGCCTCCAAATGGAATTGAAGGGTCGGGTCGGAGCGTTTCCAGTATATGGAATGTCAAGGATCATGGATCTCACGACATGGCGTGGAAACCCAATATATTTTTAATTTTTCAGCACAAACCCCGATGTACACAGACTGTAATGGAGAAACCTACGTATACGTGAGTTGTCTAACTGTGGCTCGTGTATATAGACAAAATTTTGTATTTTTATCTCTGGAGTGAGTAAAAAAGGGGAATTTAAGTCTGCAAAGGGAAATGTAAGACAATCAAAGCAAGATGCATGGAGTGTGGGAAACATTTCTATAATATATGCCCCCTAATGTGTGAGGTTGAAGAAGCAAATGCGATGGTTGAAATACATTATAATTCCCAGAAGTGGAGTAATGAGAACCCAGCTGGAAAAACTAATTACTCATGACAATATTAAAATTTATCTTGACTCTATACACATGCTTTTCGAACTGAATTACACTGCAGATCCATGTGGATATATATCAAACAACTATTCATGGTCGTTAATACAATGGAGTACAATTTGATCTTCCATGATCACTAAAGTCATATATGTATTGGTTTGATGAAGGACACCAACAGATATGAGATATGCTACTATGAACTGGAGATATTCTACATTATCCACCAAAGGTGCAAGTCTACATCATGTGAATAAAGGGGGTTGAAGTCGAGCACAATGAGACTTTGTTTGATTACCAGTCATTAAGGTATATTGTTAACAAACACGAGACAACCCACCAATAATGAACGTAGGTGTCAAGGCACCGAGTACATTCCACAAGTTTAAATAAGGGTGTTGAGGTCGAACACTTGAATAATCCAGCGATCAGGAGACATTAATGTATTCCCTATTGTCAATGGAGGGAGAACCTGCCACTGATGATTGCAAACCTCTAGGTACTGATATAAATCTAGATCTTGATTCTGGAATAGATGAGATCAAGTCGATGGAAGGAGACATGTTGAAAGAAGAGAATTAAGGCATCTCTCATCACCCAACGTGAGGAGAAAGGCAATATCTTGATGATTAGGAAGAGCTCAGACGAATGGGATGTTCAAGAACCAACCACCATGTGCATCTCTCGCATTCACAAAATGCAAGTAGTACATGAAAGAGACCCTTTGACTAGCATCCAATGATGAAAACTTCCAACAAAGGCGAGGAAACCACCAATAAGAAACCCCAAATTCAACGACTAATGGAGAGATGTCATTTGTTGGGTTCAAGGTCACCTACCAATGATTAAAGTAAGTCGAGGGTGCAAGGTAGGACAATAACTTCATGTGATTCTGAGGTTCACTTGTAATGGGATGGACAACATACAAAGTCAAGGAGTTTTGAGGAATGTCTGACACAGTCTTAGACTTCCTTTGAACAAGAGCATGAGACAGAGGAATAACTCATGGAACAAGGACTTAACACTAATTATTGACAAAATTTTGTGACACAGGAGGCATCAACAAACTCTCCATAGGGACAGGAAGAGTATCCAGTCGGGTGAGTATACTCTAAGTAACGAGGTCATCTTCCTAAGGTCGTGATAAACCCAAACCTTGGATGAAATGGACTCGAGAATTTGTGCATTGTTCAAAGGCAACACGACTGTTGCTGATAGGAGTTAATATTCTTTTCCTGCTTGTCTTTTTTTGTTTTTTCATAGGAAAATAAATGCTATGATACATGAGATGAAATGAGTGTCGTGAGTAAGAAACTAGTTCCAAGCAGTGAAACATACCTATGCTCAATGCAGGGAAGTGCATGTGGGACATTAGCACACAGGGAGATGTTTCCTCTATGGGTAAAGGGATGTCAAGTTACAAAGGATATATAGAAGTCACTGCTTGGCTAATGCTGAGAATTGTTGGGGGAAAATAGCTTATAACGAGAAAGCATGAGTCAGCATTAGGCTCAATAATGCAAGAAGGATAATAGGATGCAATTACAACTTAACTCAAAAATGTCACTTTTCATAGATTTAGTCCCATAGGCCTGAAAAAGTATAAAATAATACCTAGGAGAACTCTTCTAGCCAATGGTGACTAGAGTATTCATTTTTTGTTAGTCTATTTGGTCCAGAAAAGGCTTAAACTTATACCAAAATATACTTCCTTTCAAATCCATTTAACGAGTGTGAAAGACAAGTTCACTCGACAATTTTTTCATTTTTTCGAGAGTTGGAAAAGAGCTTAACCCAGACTCGGCGAGAGTCCCATAAGTAGTGGTCAGAATTAGATTGAGTAAGACCAATGAGGTTCGAACTCAATCTCATATCGGGACTCTAAGGGACTCCCAGACCTATGGAGTAATTACAGCATGGGTGCCAAAATGCAAAGGGGAGCTAAGCTAGGATTCTCATGGAAGGTAGGCTCTACCACATGAATTACAACACTTCTAAACAACAGAGAAGGTTTTGTGTCACAACTCAGTGGAGTCGATCGTAAGGAAAAATGATACAAGAAATGGATAATGCAAAAATACATGGAGGGAAAAATCTAACCTATATGCCAGTTTCGAGATCTTGACCTGTCAGAACGGATCGACATAAAGGAACATACCAAGGAAAATGTCTCCAAAGTCCTTTAGATAATACCAAAAACACTAACCCAGAAGTTAATAAGTCTAATAGAAACCTCTGATAAAACATGTGTTAAGGGATATGGAACTTGAAAATAAGAAAAAATAAAAGCAAAATATGTATAGAGGACCGCACAGCTTTGCGGCTTATGCATAGTAGTTCTCCAGGTAGGGCCCATTTCTAGTCCCAGGTGAAGGGATTTTTTAGTAATCAACTTGTAAAGATTCCAGTTCAGGAAGAGGTCAAAAATCCAAAATCATCGCTTCAAGGATAGCCTCATCTGAAGGAAATTCAACATCCATGAAACCGAGGCTCGACAACTCTGAAATACCAAGGCTTGAGGTCTCAAAAACAACAAGATCATACTCAATAGGGAACGTTGGATTACTCGGGCTAATAGGGGGAGGTCAGGGATCCCACGCAGGTCTTCTGTCGAAATCCAGTAGCTCACTAGTCTTTGACACAATCTCTGGAGGACCCAAAACTTGCCAAGATGAGGAGGATAAAGCACTTCCAAAGGATCCTTCATATACAATATATTGACTAACACCTATTTTATTAACTCCAACCATTACCTAGAAGGGTGTAGAAGAAGGAAGGTGAGGCTCTACAAGATCATTCCAATAAAAGGAAACCATCCTAGGACTTGGAGAGAGCATACTCGGAGAGAGTGGAATGCTCCCTTGTTTAGAAGGTACAGAACTAGAAATTCTAAGGACATGGTCGAAAGACGCATCACCACAAAAAACAAGAGTGGGATTGGTCGAAGATTGTATCGACAATGTCACTTCCTTAGACTTGTCACTCTCCAAGAGAAAAGTGGGATGGGCGAAATATTGCATTGACACAACTACTTCCTCAACTACTAGTTGAATAGGATGTGAGACAACATGGTCAATAGATGCATCCCCCCCCCAAACAAGAGTGGTGTCAGTCGAAGATTGCATCGGCATGACCGCTTCATCAACCAAAGATGGATTAGATTGTTGGGAAACCGAAGATGACTCAGAGCCCGAAGAGCCATCAGACAAGGACCGTGCTACTCATACCACTGCAATAGTAGGGAAAAAATAGGTTAGGTGATCTCCTTTACAAATTATACAAAGGAACTTGGGCTTATGTCCTATACATCTAGGATTCTCAATTGTATCAATGCCCCCAGCATGACTTGCAGTGGCTGGCGAGATGCTCCCAACATGACTTGTAGTGGCTAGTAGTTGATCTCCAACATGAATTGCAGAGGTTGGTGATGTTTGTGCAATGTGACTAGAAACGACTAGAGTTGTGCCCCCATCATGACTTGCAGCGGATAGTTGCAGGTCTTCAACATGACTTGCAGCAGTTTTTGACCTATCTCCAACATGACTAGTAGATATTGGTGATATGAAAGGTTGTGAAGGTATCATCCCAGATGGGAACACTTGCGAGGAGAAAGTGATATGATACGGATTATACATGTGAGTATATCCATTTCCCCCTGATGAAGGAACTTTTTGCAGGGGGTTGCTCATGTTATAAAATTGAGCCCACCTCAATGTAGTATCATAGTTTGGAGGAAAATTTTCCATAAGAGAAGCATTCACGGGAAAAGGAATTGTGAACGATGGATAGACAGATGGGATATATGAAGTAGAAACACTGCCCATATGTCCATTCCATCCTTGAAAATTAGAGCTAGGATTGGGTCCGGAGGGAGGAGGATTCCAACCCCCCGTCGTAGAAAATGATTGATGCATAATCCCCCCATGAAACAAGAAAGGATTATATGGAGACAACATGCCCCCCAACCCAAAACTAGCATCGGCGTTGGGTGTCGGAAAGGAGGATGACATGTGCAAAGTCATATTCAACATACCAAAAGAAAAGGATTAGAGGCCAGAGGCATCTATTGAGTACTATAACAAGGAATATCTGTGAAAAAGGTGCAAGGGGGATTGAATATTGATGGTGACGAAGTCATACCATTCAAAAATATAAAAGGATACATCCCCATGGACTAAGTTGAGCCCATGAACTGGGTAGCACTAACTAATGGAGTCATGGGGGTTCCACCAACCATAGCGGAGATGGGATTCGAAACAATACTCAAAATGGGATGATCGTGAGCCTAAGCAGTGGAGACGATCGTACCACATTTATTAATTCTACACATTTTAGGAGGTGTCTCGGTATCAAACCAAACTGTGGTAATTGATTCAAAAGATGGCAAGACCGACGGGGAGGCTAGTATCACTCCACGATAACTCAAAACTTGTGACGCAAACAAAAATCCTAAGGCCAACTAATATACAAAGAGCACACTCCTAAATAAATATAGAAGCCAAATGCATGCAAACAAGAGAGAATGGCTAAAAGGGACCTCCAAAAATAAAGAAGTTATGTCTCTCCCAGGAGGGGATGAGACTCTCGAACAATAGAGTGGAGGTAACAGAATCAATTATAAGGACCCTCGTAGGCTTCACAGCATAGTCGGCCATATTCCTCTGGAGAGAAAATCCTCTATAAAATATGTTTGTTGTCTGATCCCTATCCGACTCAGGGTACCTGCAGAATAACCCCTACAAGCAACCTATGTGGATACCTAGGTCAAGCAACTAAAGTCGCCACGGTATAACCAATGCTCAGGCGAATGGTCCCAACTCCATTCCAGCATATGGGTAGGGTAGAAAATCTCGAAATCTTGAAAGCATCGCCTCACAAGGAGGTAAAGGCACTAGATAAACCCCTAGATATGAATAGAACCCTAGAAATATCTCTAACGCTAGCAAGGTAATAGAGGGTTATCTTTGCAACCAACTTCACATGACCTTGTGCTTAACTCCGGTGTGAGCACAGCCTCCTGAGGACACCAATTACACAATGGGTTTCACGACTCTCTAGTCAGACACATACATTGAGTTTTATATCCTTGGATAATTTTACTGACAAAATCCTATTTCAAGGACCTAGGTCCTACACTTGTTTGTGTACCCTGAAAAATAAAATTGTTTCTAATCAATTTTAATTATTCACCGTTAATTTTAATGGCTTTTGTTTACTCAAGAGGTGCGATCATGAAACTGATGGTATGATGACTCGGCATAAAAGAATCAAATATAAAAACATTGCTAATTATTAGTCTTGATTTTCCAAAAATATGGTATGCTTCTAAATGTTGTTTATACGAAATCAATCTTTGTAATTTCAATGAAGTGTAATCTTTTCTAACATGCCAAAACTAAAGTAATGCAGCCAAAAGTGAAAAAGCTCTAGATACAATGCAAAAAGAAAAATATTTTTATATTTTCAATATAATGGAATGAAAATGCAAGGACTGAATAAACAACCTCCAAGCAGACCATATTGCAAGCACAAAGAGACAAGCCAAGTAGGACACTAAGAAGTGACTACCCAGACCAGAATGCAAAGAAAACAAAACGAGAAAAATGACATGAAATGAGTTTGCCTGAAATATCCACCAATAACGCAGCTTCCTATCACTCTATAGGCACTCAACAGTCAAGACATGGACCCAATAAGTCTCAGCAACCAACAAAACTCACCCAGCAAATACTAAACTCAGCCAAACAGAGTCAGAAAATAGTATACGTGATTGTTCAGTTGTTACAGCAAATTTTGCCTCACTCCATGCAACTTGCTTGGATGGCTTCAATTTCCCTCTGCGGACTTGAAGTCCCCATTTTTGTTCACTCCAAAGCCAAAAATACACATTTGTATACATACACACATCCTATCAGTTATACAACAAGCGTATACACAGGTTTCTCCACTACAGCCCGCATACATCGGGTTTGGTGCTCAAAAATTTAAAAATTATGTCGGGTTTCCATACCATGTCATGAGATCCATGATCCTTGACCTTCCATATACTGGAAATTCTCCAACTTTTCCCTTCAGTTCAATTTGGAGGCTATAAATTCAGCCACAATTCAACTTTGAGATCAAAGACATTATGGAGAAATTTCGCTTCATATTGAGTCTACATCCCTTTGTCCTTGAAAGTCTGAACTTCTTGTGTTCAACCCCCAAGCTCTTCCTACTTTGTGATGGATAACCTCATTGACTCCTATATATGAGATTTACTTTGTGGAGGATTGAATTGGTGGAGGCCAGCTAGAGGGACATAGTTTCTCGGCTCTAATATGTGTTGTTACAGAAGTTTGTCACCTATGTACTTTCGTTGATTATTTTAATAGAAATACTCATTTCTCGTCCAATTGATATCTTGCAAATATTTTAATTACTATTCCATGGGATTATTTGTCATGTATGTTAATGGATTATGATAATTTATATGCTAACATCCTATATTATTACCATATGATTGTGTATCTTGGTTGTTGAGGACAAGTTGCAGGTATAAAGCTTTGGGTCGTGTGCTCAACGATGGTCTTCTTTGAACTTCCGGACGAGGTAGGATTTTAGCCTTGTTTTGTTAGCATTTCATTTATATAACATACTTGAGATTAGAGTTGATGTTTGGGTTTTGTTCCGTCTATTTTGGTTTACCCCTAGCCATAGAGATATTTTCATCGTAAAAGAATTGGTGACTCCACTCGGGAGATCTCTTTTTTTTGGGTGTTGAGTGTTTTTCTCCTTGATTTGCTCTCTGTTTGCTTGAGTTTCCTTGTTTCCTATTGCTTGAAAGCCTATATTTTTCCTTTCATTTGATTTTCTTGGCTTAACCCTTGTCATGGTAGTTTTTTTCTTGGTATACGTGTTTTTCCCTTGACAGACGCATACATACGCAAGTTGTTTGCCTTTAGGGAGCGTATATACGCGCTTGCTGCTCAAACAGTCGCGTACATCATCTCCTAAGTCTTGTTGGTTGATTTTGGTGTTTGTTGGGTGAATTTTTTTTGTTGTAATTGAGTCTTCTTGGGTCCCTATCCTGACTGTTAAGTGCCTACAAAGTGATGGGAAGCCTTCTTATTGTTGAATCTTTGGGCGAACTTCTTTCTTGTCATATTTTTCATTGGTTTTCCTTTCATATTGGTCTAAGTAGTCGCTTCTTGGTATCATGCTTGGCTTGTCTCTTTTTGCTTGCATTAGGGCCTTCCTGTGAGGTTGTTATTCAATCCTTGCATTTTCTTTTCTTTATATCGAAAATACAAAAATGTTTGCTTACCTGCATTTTCACTTTTGATTACTTTGCGTTGATTTTGATGCATTTGGAAAGATTGCACTTCATTGAAATTGTAGATATTGCATTGGAAAAATTGAATTTAGAAGCATACCATCTCTTTGAAATTCAAGACTAGTACTTAACAGTGTTTTTATATTTGCTTATTTTTATATGTTGAGTCGTAATACCATCAGTTTCACGACCGCACCTCTTGAGTAAGAAGAAGCCATTAAAATTAACGTTGATTAATTAAAATTGATTAGAAACGATTTTGGGCTTAGGGCCTTGGAATAGGATTTTGTGAGTAAACTTCTCCAAGGCTATTAAACTCAATGTATGTATCTGACCAGGGAGTGGTGAAACCCATTGTGTAATCGGTGACGTCGGGAAGCTCTGCTCACACCGGAGTTAACCACAAGGTCACGCGAAGTTGATTGCAGAGATAGCTCTCTAATACCTTCCTAGCTTCAGAGATATTTATGGGGTTTTATTCGTATATGGGGGTCTCTCTAGTGCATTTACTTTCGTGAGAGGCAGTTCTTTCGAGATTTCAGTATTTGTTACCCTACCTATACGGTGGACTGAACTTGTGATTGCTCGTCTGCGCATTGGTTATATCGTGGTGACTCTAGTTGCTTGACATAGGTAGCCACATAGGTTACTTGTAGGGGTTATTCTACAGCTACCCTAAGTTAGATAAGGGTCGGACATCACACATCCTTTATGGAGGATTACCTCTCTGGGGGGATCTAACCGACTACTCTCTTAAGCCCACAAGGGTCCTTATAACTAATTTTGATGCCTCAACTCTATTGAAGAGAGTCTTAAGCCCCTCTTGGGTGAGGCATACCTACTTTAGTTCGGGAGGCCCCTTTCAGCCACTATATCATGTTTGTGTGCATTGGCCTTTTTGATTTATTTTGTTGTGCTCTCTGATTATTAGTTGGCCTTAGGATTTTGTTTTATATCTCGAGTTCTAAGTCATCGTGGAGAAAGACGATCTTCCTCGTCGGTCTCTTCATATGTCGAAGTTACCACCGCGTCTTTATCATTTACCAAAGCTGCCTTTTAAAATGTGTAGAGTTAATAGGTGTTGTACATATATCTCCACCTCCCAGACTTGTGATCATCCAACTATGACTACTAAGTCATACATCAACATCTCGGGAATTCCTTCGACTCCCTTCTCTTCTATGATTAGTGGGATCCCCTCGACTCCCTCATCCTCAACGATGTGGGTGTCGAAGGATCCCTCATCTAGTGCTACCCAACCCGTGAGATCTACTCGACCCACGAGAATGAACCCTTTCAGATCTCTTTTCGGTATGCAGATTCATGATTCTCATTCAATACCTTCGGCATCTAATCCCTTTTCTTTTGGTATGCCCAACATGATGTCACAACTCTCATCCTCCATTTCAATGGCTAATGTGAATCATAGTTTTGGGTCTGGGGGCACGACGCCTCCTTATGTTCCTTTCTCATTTAGTGGAGGTCATATTCCCCAAGCGAATCCTACAGTTGGAGGTTGGAATCATCCTTCCTCCAAGCCTAATCCTAGCTACAATGCTCCGGGATGGAGTGCTCAAATGGGTGAACATTTTACTTCCTATATTTTGTCCTTCGTTCCTTATTCCTCCATGTCGATTCCGATGAATGCATTTATTATGGAAAATCCCCCTTTATCCTCTGGTGTTCCGTCTGGAGGGAGTCAGTTTCATAGTATGGGCAACCCCCAACACAGAGTTCCTTCATCTGGGGGCAACGTATATAATCATTCATGTCGCTTTCGTGGGTATGGTGCCCTTACAACATTTCATGAATCAGTTTGGAGGAGGATTCTATCCTACCAGACAGGGCCATGGTATATACCAGAACCCTAGATGGTATGCAATCCATCAGCCCCAATCTTACTTGGGAGCATGGGATAAGACCCCGCAACCCTAACTCCCTTTTATGGCCACGCTTAATCTGTTAGATCTGTCAAAGTTAATGAATGACCCTGTGTGTCATGATCTGTCATGCCCCCCCATTCCCACAAAGATTCCTTCGAACATTCCCAAATTCGAGGGCAAGACTAGTGAGGACCCAGGTGATCATGTGACTAATTTTCATCTATGGTACTCATCTAACTCCCTAAATTATGATTCGATTCATTTGAGGATATTTCAACGCACCCATTGAGCTACCTAGGGGAACATATGGAACTTTAAATCAGATGGTATCGATTTTTCTCAATCACTTCCAATTACCGGTTCGTTACAATGTCGACATAGAAATTTTGTCGACCTTTCGCCAAGATAAAGCCACACATATCTCTGATCATTTCCAAGAGTGGCTCAGACAGAAGATGTTGATTAAAGCCTACATTCCTCCATAGTTTTTGTTGGAATGGTTCCTTAAGTCTTTGTTGCCTTATATTCTGAAGGATGTTTCTACATCCGAAGTAACATATGAGGAAGAAGCCATCTTCAAAGCCCAGCAATTGGACCTTATATATGCTCAATCTGGGATGATTTATAAAATTCTTCCCGATGCACCGCGGTCAAACTATGATCCTAGAAAAAATCATTGGCCTCATGTCTATGGATTCATAGGATTTGAAAATGCTAAGACTACAGACTTGGCGACGAACCAGTTGAAATATTTTCCTCTAAACTTGCCTGTAGCAAGACAAACTTCGGCTTCATCCTCCACCACCACCTAGTCAGTGGATGTTAATTATGTACAGTCATCGTCTAACATGAATGGTAATCAGCAACCAGGAGGGATTAAGAAGAAAGGGCGAGGTAATAATCATAACGGTGGGAAAAATAATAATAAATCCAAGGATGACACTAATAATGATATATCAAATAATAATGCTGGTGAGGGAAAGAAAGAGAAGGGAAAGGTGAAGTTTCCATGAAAACTTTGTAAATATGATCACCTTACCCACTTGTGCCCCAAAATCGAGGAAGCCTCGAGGCTCTTATCGCAGCCTCCCGCTGTGCTAACAAACTCATTTCCACATAATCAGCATATGGCCTCAGGAACCTCCAACACCGGAAATGTATCAAGTGGGAGTCAAAACCCCTCGACACATGAAGGTGGCCATCTATGTGTTAATATGGTTAAGTCTCATATTGATGTAGCCACTCGATCTTGTGATTACGGTTCTTCATGGACTATTATCGATCCATAGTCTCCTCCTCCCCCATAAACACCCTTGCAGATCAAAAATTCGGAACATCTGTTACATATTTTGACAGGAGTACTAAAGATCTATGCCCACAATCCTAATTCTAGATCCACCCAGAACTATTCGATTATTGAATATTTGGGCCAAACCCCATGTGTGATGTCGACTTTGGAGGTACTCCAGACGTGTCCTTCACAAAGGAACACCTTGTTATCTACATTAGGAGCTCTAGATCCATGTGGCTCAAAGGTTATCAAGTTTGATGTCATGGATGTTAATCCTCACTTACCTTACCATGTGGCCTTTCAAATCCATGTGGAGTATATGAAAATTACCATCAAACGTACTGTAATTGATGAAGGTGTTGCGACATGCGTGATGTCTCTAACCTATTGGAAAGTCATTAGCTCTCCGACCCTGTCTCAATCTCTGACTATCTTGACCACATTTGATGGGCGTTTGTTTCGACCCCACAGGATCCTTCCCTCTTTTCTGGTCCAGTTAGGTGGAAAGACTGTGGAGGTTGACGTCGAGATGGATGTGCCTCTTGACTATAATTTACTACTAGGACGTAATTGGACTTATGTCGTGACAGTCGTCATAGTGTTTGTTTTCCGCTCTTTATGTTTTCTTCACGAAGGGAATATAGTGATGATTTTCCTATGTGAAAGCTAGTCTTAGTACATTTGTTGGACCTTTGGTCTCTATGATTGATAATTCTCAGTAGTAACTGAGGATGTTGGTGTTCGGCTGTATTCCTCCTTGATGGCTAGTTTTGATTTCATGGCACCAATTCACCATATTCATGCCATTTCCAATGAGTCTTCATCGTCAATAAGGTTTGTTCCTTTCTGTACTTCGTATTTCAACGACCCTTGGACCCTACCTTCCTCAACTATGACGTACAAAGGTCACTCTCCCATTGGGATGGAAATTCCATTTTCAGCAGTAGAAGTTGTGTATCAGGCTATTCTAGACACTACTACTGAACTGGATCCTTCCTCCTCAAATATGGACGAGGTGGATCTCGTTTTAGAGCCTGTATGGGTCGCCCAATCATGTTGTTCACGTGATTTCCTCGATGATACTTTACCTTAGGATTAAGCCATCTTAGAATCCATGTCTGGTCCTAATAGGCCTTGGGACGATATGCATCATCGATCCTATTTTCTCACGAAGGTTGTTAAGATCGAACATGATGACTTTATATCTACCTTGAGTGAGATGGTTGGCCACGTCGTGGTTCCATTAGATACACATGGTATTTATGCTGAAGGAAACATGGTGAATATTTCTCCTAATGTCGTGATCGACATCTCTCCTACCCCTGGTAAAATTGAGAACGTATATATCAATGTGGATTGTTCGCTTGGATAAATTCAGATCTACAGTGATCTATTCAAAGAATTTTAAGATGTATTCACTTGGAAATATGAATAGATGCCAGGGATCGACCCCAACATTATCGAATATGAGATTAAAACCTATCTAGTTGCTAAACATGTTCAGCAACTTCTTAGAGTTGTTAATCCTAAAAAGGCCCCTGTTATTAAAGCAGAAGTAGAGAAGCCACCTAATGTTGGTTTCATCTACCTAGTTCCCTTGACTGAATGGTTGTCCAATCCTGTTCTCGTAGATAAAAAAAAAAAAAAAGGAATCATCCGCGTATGTATGGATTTTAGAGACCTGAATAGATCTTGTCCTAAAGATAACTTCCCTACTCCTTTCATTGACCAGATTCTTTACGAGTGTGCGGGAAGCGAAGTCTTTTCCTTTATGGACGAATTTTCAGGGTATAATCAAATTGATATCAAACCCAAGGATCAACAGAAGACGACATTTATTTTTCCTTGGGGTACCTTTGCATACCATAAAATGCTTTTCGGTCTTAAAAACATCGGAGCGACCTTCCAACGTGCCATGACCTTTTCATTTTACGATCTTAAGCATATCGTTGAATCTTATTTAGATTATCTCGCTGCTCACTCTCGCAAGAGAGTAGATCACTCCACTCACCTTTGATTAGTATGTGAGAGATGTTGTTATTATCGCATTTGGTTGAACCTTCACAAGTGCATATTTTGTGTTATGTTTGGTCATATTTTAGGATTCATAGTGTCTGAGCATGGGATCATGGTGGATCCTATGAAGGTTGAGGAAATACTTCAATTTCCTCCCCCGTGCAACATTCGACAACTTCAAGGTTTACAGGGGAAGGATAACTTCCTGTGTCGTTTCATAGTAAACTATGCCAATTTAACTAAAGGTTTCATGTGTCTTTTGAAGAAGGATGTTATGTTTATATGGGATGAGTGAGCCTAGGAATTATTCCATGCTAATAAAGATTTGGTATTGACGCCTCTGCTAAATCCTTCGGATTACAGCAGAGACTATTTTGTTTAAATCGTCACGTTCGAAGCAATGGTTGGTATGGTACTGGTTCAGGAGGATGATGAGATCCATGAGCACATTGTCTACTATCTCAGTAGAAACCTAGTTGGTCATGAACTTAAATGCTCTCACATAGAGAAGTTGGCCTCGATCGTTTTACATGCAGTTCAAAGATTACAACATTATATCTTACTTTGCAAAACTACCATGGTTGCGGATATCAATCCATTTCAATATGTCCTTACCAGACGTATCATAGGGGGGAAATAAAATAAGTGGATTGTTATTTTGCAAGAATTTGATCTCGATTTTTCTTCTACGAAATTCAAGAAATCGCTAGTTTTTATAGAATTGATATCGAACTTTCCTCGATTAGATGAGGACGTTTTTCATGACGATTCGTTCGCGGATGAACATATTTTTCTTATCTCATCTTTGGAGACTTGGTATGGAGACATTTTGATCTATCTTGAAACCTTGAAGCTACCCCAGCATCTGTCGAGAGACGATCGACGACGTATACATCATCAGGCTAAGAACTACCTCATTATCGACGAAACTTTGTATCGTCAAGGGGTGAATAACATATTACATTGTTTCTTGACTCATGAGGAAGCCGAAGTTGATCTCAATGACTGTAATAGTGGTGCATGTGATGGTCATTTATCTGGGCTTGCGACAACCCAAAAAATATTGTGAGCCATTTATTTTTGGCCATCAATTTTTAAAGATTGCGTTGAAGTGGTCAAGAGATGTCACCCTTGCCAGGTGTTCGCTCGAAAAATGCGCTCACACCTAGCTCCTATTCACCCAGTCATCACCATTGGTCCCTTCACCAAGTGGGGGGTGGAATTTATGGACTGCAACCCAGCCTCAGTTGGGGGGCACCAACATATTATCGTGGTCGTGGATTATTTTACTAAATGGGAAGAGGCCATGCCTACCATTTAATCCGATGGTAATACTGCAACATTCTTCGTGTTCAACCAGATTATAGCCCAGTTTGGAATCCCAAAAGATATTTTCATTGATCATGGAAGTAACTTTCAGAATGAAATGATGAAAGAGTTAGCATCAAAATTGGCATTTAAGCACGATCATTCTTCCCCTTACTATCCCCGGGAAAATTGGCAAGTAGATGTTGGTTGTGGAGCCTGATTATCTTCCTGATTCAAATGTTTGTTACAGCCGTGCTTGGACCCCATTCCCTAAAGGGGGGTGTGGGGGGTCTTTCCCCTTCACAACTATTTTTAGGGGGGGCCAGGGAGGGGCGGCGACAATTTTTGTAGCCCCCCCTGACGGGGAATTCAGAGGAAGAAACCCCAAAGAAAAATATTGAGAAAAATTGCATTGTAAAATATTGTAATTTTGTAGTTAATCTAGACAGTTCATTATAAGATCGTGGATCTGACAGTAGAACTTATTTTAGGGATTTTTCCCTAGAAGGCAACCCTCTTTTATGAGGTAATTGTATTGTGGTTGTGTATGTGTGTGATTATTGTATTCTGAGAGAGAATACTATGAGAGGAACAAGAGAAAGTTACAACAGTTGAGCTATAGGTTGTATCCCTTCATTTTTCTAGATAATAAAAAGGAAGGACCTGGAAATTTCTTCGGTGGACGTAACCCACACTGAGTGAACCACGTATATCTGTTTCCTTATTGTATTGTGTATATTATGTGTTTTATTTCCACATTTTTTTTATTTTGTTTCTCCTTGATCCTATTTTTCTAACAACTGGTATCAAAATGAAAGGTAACTCACAGGAAAAGAAGGTTCCTGGTTCATGTGGGAGCAATGGCGGAAGATGGAAAGTTTAGGGTTGAGAAATGTAACGGCCAAAACTACTAGTTATGGAAGATGCAGGGGGGATATTGTTTATATCAGAAGGATATATTCCTACCAATGGGAGGAATATAAAATAATTCGACGACCATGAAGGACGAAGAATGGGAGCTTCTCGACAGAAAGGCACTAGGAAAGATACGACTGAGCTTGGCAGCGTCGGTGGATTTCAATATTTCAAAATAAAAGACAAAG
The DNA here is from genome assembly GCA_010110895.2 of Picea sitchensis. Lineage (NCBI taxonomy): Eukaryota > Viridiplantae > Streptophyta > Pinopsida > Pinales > Pinaceae > Picea > Picea sitchensis. The sequence continues at coordinate 77,454 of SNQJ01S0011099.1, forward strand.
AAGGAACTGATGGATGCATTGGATAAACTGTATGAAAAACCATCGGCATCCAATAAGGTATTTCTAATTATGCGATTATTTAATATGAAGATGTTAGAAGGTGGGTCTGTTGCATATCATTTAAATGAATTTAATAAGGTTACTAATCAGCTAAGTTCTGTAAAACTGGACTTTGGTGATGAGGTTAGGGATATTCTAATCTTATGTTCATTGCCAGAAAGATGGAACAGATTGGTCATGGCTGTAAGCAACTTTGTCTCTAGTTCAAACACTCTAAAATTTGATGATGTTGTTGTTGTTATCCTTAGTGAGGAAATGTGATGGAAAAGCGCAGGTGAGACATCAGGTAATGCGTTAAAAATGGGAACAGGGGAAGACGAAAGGATAGAGGAAAGGGCTCAGGGAACCATGGTAATTATAGAAAGGGAAGATCCAAATCCAGACTAGGAAAAATAGAGTGTTGGAATTGTGGAAAGAAAGGACATCTGAAGAAAGACTGCAGAGCTCCAAAGAAACAAAGACATGGACAGTAGGAGAAAAATCAAGAAGCAAATATAACAGGCGATGTGTTGCAAGATACTATGATTCTTTTTGTAGATAATATTTATGAGTATTTTGTAGTAGATTCAAGGGATTCATTTCATACCACACCCCATAGGAAAAATTTTCTAGATTATGTTCAAAGTGATTTTGGACACGTTCATTTGGGTGAGGATGCACCATGCAAAATTGTTGCAATGGGAAAGATACAAATAAAGAAAAAGAATGGAAACCAATGGTTGTTTAAAGAGGTAAGACATGTTCCAGATCTAAGGGAAAATATAATT